>JAHLJT010001093.1:0-15139 GCA_031308135.1 Acheta domesticus
TTACTTTCCCGTATACGTACGTATACACGGAGTGATATACGTAGTATAGGGAAAGTTATGTAATGCTGCGCGAAAAAATGGCCAATTTTCGGCGGAAAAAAATTAATTGCCGGGCCGTGAAAACGAATAAGTGGATAAAACCAGTTGCTAAATTAAGAAAAAAAATCCCCTAACACGTGGTGTAGCCAGAAACCCTGTTTTGTAGGTCCTTGATACCGAAAAACCAATTGAAAGGAAAACCGTCCGTCTGTCCGTCTGTGGTCAACGCTAGCGCCTAAACCATACGTACGATTTCTTCCAAAATGGATATTCCCCGGTCGATCTGATTCTAGTCGAAGCTTTGAGATTTTGAAAAAGATTCTTCAAAATTTGGGGGTACTTTATATGAAGCCCCCCGGGGATTTTCAAAATTTTCTCAAAAACGGCTCCAAATTTTTTCTTTAAATTTCTTGTATGAATAGAGTAAAATACACTTATTAACATGGCATAGGTCCGATTTTCACGTATAACTCTGAATTTTCGAAAATTGTGAAAGTTTGAATTTTTTTCGGCGTCTTTCTCCAACTACAAAATTGAAGATAGAGATTTTTTCTTCAAATAAAATTTGTTCTGCATATTGAGTTCTTTCATAAAGGTCATGTAAATGTTTTTCAAAATTTTAGTAGTTTTCGTGCAATATTGCGTGCAATATGTGCAATTTTAAAAAATTACAAAAACAAGATTTTCTCAAAAACGGCTCCAAATTTTTTCTTTAAACTTTTGGTAGGGATAGTGGTAAATGTACTCTATCAATGACATAAAAGCCATATTGGTCTATCGGTTGGTTTTTTCAAAAATTACAAAAATGTAAATTTTTTACTTGTCTCTCACGTCGTTAATATTTACATTATCGGCGATTTTTTCACATTATTATATTTACGAGTATATATGCTTTAAATAATGTCAAGTAAAGTTTCTCGAAAACACTACCGTTTTCTGTGAAAAGTAGCTCAAATTTCGGCATTTTCAGAAATGCTCAAACGCCATTTTCTCATATATGGCTGCAAATTTTTTCTTGAAACTTTTGTAACGGATAGTGCTAATTACACTCTTTAGTATAGCGTAAAGTTTATTTTGAGTTTTTTTTGTTTTTTTCAAAAATTACATAAATGTAATTTTTTGAAAGATCTCTCACATCTTTAATATGCACATTACCAGCAATTTGTAAAGATTATTATATTTGTGAGTGTAAGTGCTTCAAATAACTTCAAATAAAGTATTTTGAAAACTCAAAAATTTTCTGTGAAAATGAGCTTCAAATTTCGCATTTTTAGTAGCGCTAAAACGCCATTTTCTCTTAAACGGCACATAATTTTTAAAAGAAAATTGCCATTTACGGCTAGGTTTTTGTGTTCTTTAATATTCTAAAATTAATGTTTCCGTTCTACCAATAGGAAACCGAAAAATTAAGAAAATGACAAAAAAATGTACTTTTGGCGGTGATAGATGGTAGCTGGCAAGAAAGAGTATGTGGCAATTCCGAATAGCTAGCGAAGTTACTCAACGACAGTTTCAATTGGGCTGTTCTTAGACAACTGAGTTTTTCACCAGTTCTTTCCAGAACTCTGTATCACGGGACACCAAAATTTTTTCCGTTAAACTTCACATTTTCCGCATCATTACATAACTTTCCCTATACTACGTATATACTCCGTATTTAAGTAGCGTTTATTGTCGACAGAACAATTTTATAAATGGTGGTAGTTTTGCACTACATAGTATTTATACATTGGTTGGTTGGAGAGTTCAGATTGTTTTGACCTTTCTTGCGTTATTTATAGTAGTCTGAGGATTTTCCTCTCTTTTACTTCAACAACCTACATCTAATTAAACTTACTTCATAGGCGACTCTGTCACGTCCTTATTGCTTTTATCTTCGCGAAATTGTAGCTGAAATGGCCTAACTCGCACAGGTGTCACTGTCACGTCCTTGTTGTGCACTGATTACTATTTACACTATTTACATTTTATCTGAACAATCACTTCACTATCTTCTTTGACAGGGTGTAGGGGCATCGAGGGGCTCCGGGTGGTGGCGCGGGAGTCTTCAGGTGAGGATTGGCCTCCGCCAGATGATCGGGCATCGGCCGAGGCGGCCCCCGCCGGGTACCGCTTATTTATTTACACACACGGCGGTACTCGGCAGGGACCAGGTCTACTTGGGCGGTGTGCTTGTAATAGCAGGCGGCACTACCATTGATTGCTTCGGCGATAATGCGCTCTCTTGTGTGTTTGATCGCGCTGGTCTTTAGTAATTTATTTAGTACCGCCATGCTATTTGGGCACCACTCACCCAGGGCTCCTACCACAAGTGGTAGGAACTCGACCTCCTGAAGTTTCTGGCTAATAGAACGGGGCGCACTTCTTCTTGATATTTGGCGGCCTTTCTGCATACTTCTCTTCAAGCTTCCCAATGGTCGCTGTCTTCACGGCGGCATCGATACAGACAGCTTGATGGCCCCGCACCATTATCAGGTCTGGGCGTCGCCGGCCTCCTACAGCCTGGTCTTCATACAGCACAGACCATCCGTTCGCTACGGCCGCGTTTTTAAGGTGCATTAGCACGCGGTTGTGCCGCAGCTGCAGGATGGCACTGTGTGTCAGGCATTCGGAAATGACATGTCCGATCGTCTCTGCAGCAGGTATTTCTGGATTGTTTTTCTGCTTGCAGCCGCGACGGCATATTCTGTTTACTTTCTCATTCTGAGGTTGGAAATTTAACTTCTTTGAGCTGTTGAGGCGCGCGGCGTGTATGAATTTGTATACGGGCGGCCTCATATTTTCGCCCGAGCGGAGGTAATAAGTGGACTCACGACCTACGCCCATGGTTGCCGAGGCATAGATGCCCTGCAGCTCCTGCTCCCGCCACTTTTTGCATGTGCTTTATGGATCAACGAACGTATTAGTTTAACTAATAGATGGCGCGACTTTAGATTGACCCGGGCGGGGGCGTCTTCTTCTTCTTCCTCACCGTTGGTATCAATGACAGTTGCGAGAAATTGTTCTAACTCCTCTGTACTTCCACTACGTATTACTTCCGCTGGGGCTGCCGTCAAGTTGGGGAGGGGGATGACTCCATCCTCATCCGTCTCGGGCTGAATTGGGTCATGAGCGGGCAGGGCCGTGGTGCCTACCATGCCGGTTGGGTCAGTGTTCTCCGCTGTGGGCACGGCCACCTCAGCGTTCGCGCTCCGGTCCGGGGCGGTGCCATCAGCTGCTTGCGACAGACGCTCCCTGCTCCGGGGCGTCTGCGTCTCGGGTCGGGCCGCTGCAGCCGTTTGCGTCAGGTAGGTCCACCGTGCACGTTCTCTCCAGGGCGTCGCCGCAGGTAGCATCGGGAGGGTCACCGACGCACGTCTGCTCCGGGGCGGTGCTGCCGGCTGCAAAAGGCAGTATTGGAGGCTCCCCGTTCATAGCAGGGTCCAGGGCGTCAGGGGGAGACGGGTCAATGGAAGGGCCCGTGAGGAAGTCCCACGGAATCCGGATGTCGGCGAACCATTCCTCTTGTTCTGCGCCGTCGATTTGTAGCTCTCCGTCGTCGTCCTCCTCCTCCTCATCCGCCCCCGCATTCAGCGCGTCACCGCGCCGCTTCGCAGTGGCGCGGCGCGACTGTTTGCGGATGGTGAATTCTCGCGGCAGCTCGATGTATGGGAGACCTCCGTCCTCCTCAGTCCTGGGTGGGCGCCATAATAGCCCAAGCCGTCGCGAGGCTTGGCGGGCTCGGGTGAAGGTCGATCTACCAGGCGCACTACGGTCGTTCGGAGCCCCCGAGAGGTACGTATATATATCAGCGTCTTCGGCACCCACATGCTGACAGTATGCGGCTTCCATCTGAAGGTCTGTCATCGCTGACGTTCGTACCATCGGGTCGGGGCTTGTTAGCAACTTAAATGCGCTGTCAACTGACCACACATCCGCTTCAGTGGACGCCTCTAATAGTCCGATTCCACCGTCCTCCCTGCCGGCATACAGGAAGGCGGTGGAGGAGCCATGGCTGAGGGACAAGAACTGCCTAGCCCTACTTCGGACAGTCTTGTCGTATTGTCGGAGCATTGAAATTGTATAGGCGGCCTAGCCTGAGGGGAAAGACGGTGGCTGGCTGTACAAACTGTACCAGCGCGTCGACTTTTTGATGGTCCCGGAGCTGAGATGATGCTATATTATCTAATAATCGGACCTGCTCGTTTAACCCCTCCCAGGACTCTACTAGATTGAATCCTACTGGCTTTCCAAGGTATTTAACGGCTTCCCCCTCAGTCATGCGGGGTATGGGGGTGTCTTCAAGTTTTAATGTAGCTTCAAGTTCACGCCTCCTTTTTATGCACAGTGTGCGACATTTTTGAGGCTTTAGTCTGAGTCCTAATGTCTTAAGTGTGTAATTAGTGAGATCTAGTCTTATTTGGAGATCCTCCGGGGATCTGGCCATGACAGCCAGGTCGTCCGCATAAGCTAGAACTGGGGGGGCAGTGTCAACTGCTTGTTCTTCTAGTTTTTGTAGTACGGGATCTATAACGAGGTTAAAAAGAAGCCCACTTAGTGGGCACCCTTGTCTGATGCCGCACCTAATCGGTATAGGGTCTGATAGTCCCTCTGGTGTCATTATTCGGGTGGTGGTGCCATCATATAGTTCAGTTACTATTTCCGTGAAGGCACCACCGACCCCTACTGCCTCCAGAGCGGCTCCAATTGCCGCATGCGGGACAGAGCCGAAGGCGTTTGCAATGTCTAAGAGTGCCAGGCTTAGGCTGGTCCGTCCAGTTGTGGCGCGTAGGAGCTCCCTGCTGAGCATGTAGTTCTGCTCCAGCACACCATCAAAGGGGCGGAAGCCTTTTTGTGCCTTCGCAAGGGCATTGTTTGTCTCTATCCATCGCGTGAGACGGGCAGCCCACAATCCGGTATAAAGTTTGTAGATTGTTGCCGTGAGAGCAATGGGGCGCCAGTTAGAGGGATCGTTTTCATTTCCGCCTTTGTGGATTAGGATCGTGCGTGATTGTTTCCATTCACTGGGTACTTTGCCTGACTTTCTAATTACATTGAGCAGTGGGGTAAGTAACTTGGCATCTGGATCTATCTGTTTGAGATGCCCGTAGGAAATTCGGTCCCCCCCTGGGGCGGTATTGGCACTGAGGGCAAGTCTCTTAGCCACTTCTTCTTGGGTAAACTCGGTAGTGGTTAATTCATCCCGCTCAGTGACTATTTGGAATGTATTACTGTATTCTCCTTCATGTAGTTGACTATGTATAGCCGTGAAAAATTCAGTCAGCTTGGTTCGGCTGATGGGACATCTATTATTATTGTTTTTGTTGATTACCCGCATCGCCTTTCGGCACTGCGTTTTATATGTGCGGTCTAATTCCTTTGTATGCGGGTCGCTTGCTCTTCAGGGCTGCACGAAGGCGGGACGTAGTCATCAGAATGTTTTATTTTGAGACCTTTCCTAATTTCCCTTACGTATGCACTGTAAACGTCCTCAATTTCTTGTTGCGTTGCGCCATGTGAGTTGCGCAGTAGCTCCCATGCCTTATCTACTGCTACTCGCAGCTCTGGAGTGACTAGTGGTGGGCGGTTTCTTCTCCTGTTTGGTCTTCGGTTGGGGGCTGTCGTTACTCGGTTTTCTGTGAGAAGGGGAGGGAGAGGAGGTGTTTCGTCAGCGGTCTCGTGCCTGTTAGTGCGGGGGCAGTTGACGGACTCACTCGTGCAGCCTCTGTTGGCGCCGCGGTGCTGCTGACGCTGTGGTTGCGGCGGTGGTGCTTGCGGCTGTTCATGAAGGTGGGGGGAGGGGGAGAAGTCTGGTGATTGACGGGATGGGGTGGGTAGGCGGGGGTTGCGGGGAGTGGGAGGCTCCGGCTTGGTGCTCCCCTATGCTGTGATATTCGGGTGGAGGGGCAATGTTTAGGGAGAGGAGGGGTGGTGGGTAGTTGCTGCTGGCCTCACGCGGTGCGTTACTAGGCTGGTTGCCACCTGCTTGGGGTCTGGGCGGAGCATGTTCACTGCGGCGGTCTGCTATTGGCGCGCCATCTCTTCTGGATGCAGGCGCACGTTGTTGGTCCCGGTCGTACTCTTCTTCAGTTCCTGATGCCGCAGTCCTCACTGCGCGTTGCCTTCGTTCACGTCGCATTCGGTTCTTCTTTTATGTTTCTTGTGCCTTGGCTACAAGTTAGGCGGTTGTTGTCACCAAAGAGGTAGCATTTGTTCGGCCCGGTCAGGGGAGGGGCGTCTTTCTTGTGTTGTTCTTCTTGCCTGTAGAAGGGTGTGGACTGGGAAGGGGTGTTTTCTCCGCAGTCGTGCCCTCTTGCGTGGGCGTCCGAATCGTTTATTGTGATAAGGTGTCCTGTAGCTGGCTCTGCAGCAACGTCACCCAGGGAGAGGAAGGAAAAGGTCCGCGGCCGCAAGGAGACGTCTTCTCTGTGATACAAGGTGTCGGGTCTATGCCTCTGCGGGTCCTCCATTGGACGTCGCTGCTTGCGAGGTAGATGGAGGCGCCTGTGGAGGCTAACGTGTTTGATATTTGGGAAATATTTCCGCATCCCACTGCTCCGCATTTTGCGGGGAGTGCATAAGCTGAAGTTGTGGGGCTTGTGCATGTGCAGCCTCGCTACATTGTAAGCGATGGCCGTCCCATTTTTCTCCTTCCTGCGTGAATGACGCACAACCAATGCAGAAGAAGCGGACTCTTCTTATGCCATGCTTTGTACGCATGTGATAAATGATGTGCGACTTCGGATTGCAAGTGCACAGCGCTAGTGACTACTAGGTCACATATGGGGCAAATTACCGAAGACTGTAGTGGCATTGGTATCCCCACCACCTGTCCTCCTTGATATAAGTGCGGCTGAATAAGTTTACCGTCTATAGCCCATTCTCTCTAGCCGTCCTTGGGTTAAATATAGGCCCCTTGATGTGTGTTTGCGCTGGCTGTAGGAATTTACATGTATTTACATGGTGCACGGCGTGTGCCCAAGCTCCGCAGCCGAGACATTTAAATTTCTGTGGTAGGTGCCCATGTGTTGTTCGCACATGTCTACTTAGTTGTGCAGTTCGTTCCTGTGCCTTTGTGTCTCTCGATATTGGCTCGTAATGTTCTGGGCATATCGGACATCTGATTGCTTTTGGAATTGGCAGACTGATAACTATCGTTTCTTTTTATGTAGGGTTGTACCAGGTAAAGCTCTGTTTTAGCGTTTAGCTGTACTGGGCGTTGGTTTCGTCTTCACTTTGGCTGTTTGTGGGATTAGTATCTGTGGGGGTGGAATGCGCCCTATTACCGCTGCTTGCTGCTTCAGTTTCTATTCGCGGCACCGGTATGGGGCTAAAAGTCCCGGACGGCCTCAGTGGTGAGGGGGGGGCAGAGGGTGTGCTTCGGTTTTGCAGGGGTGAGGATGCGCTGTTGACCCCTATCTGCGTGTGGTCGGTGTTGGGCATGCAGGGACTGAGTAGAAAGAGTCTGCTGCCTAGCGAATGGATTTCTACTGAAGTTTTCTGCATACGCATCCCGCTGGTTAGCTCCTCTTCCGTCCAAGCCATGACTCGTATTGGGTTGTTGTTTGTTGTGGCTGGGGGGTGGGGGATCAGGGGGGTGCTTCGCTCCTGTGTGGCCCTGGGTTGGGCTTCTTCTATTTCCATGATCGTTGACATATCTGTTTGATTGTTGGGGCAGTCAAGTTCGATGGGTTCGTTCAAGTGCCGATGGCGTGGGCTCAAAGGAGCTAAATGTGGCCATTCAGGTGTTTCAACTTGTATTTCTGGGGCTGTATTCTGAGTGTTGCGGAGGCGATGGCGTTGTAGTGTAACATCAGATACACTCGATGATGATTGGCTCGAGAGAGGGCCTTTACCTTCCTAGCCGGCTGAATCCGCCTTTTAAGGCGCTGTGCTAAGGGCATCGTGTCAGGGCTATTGCTGCCACTCCTTCTTGCGTTGTATACATGCAACGTTTCATTTATTTGCTCCGGGGATAACTGATTGAGATGGTCGAGCAGCTCCATTGATATCGCCGGGGGAGGGGAGAAGGCGATTTCATCTTGCATCCGGGAGTTTGATTGAGTGTCGTCTTCCATTATACACTGATCACTTAACAGTTTAATAAAGTTTTTATTCAGTCTTATTACAATATACTATAGAAGATGGGGGCCGACGCGGAATTGGGCGGCGGTTTCAGGCTCAGCGGGCGGCAGAAGCGGGACGCGGGGCACCGATCAGCAAGGCGGGGGCAGCCCAGGGGAGGGTGCTGTCCATCAGTCAGTCGCGCGCGTGCTCGTGTTTCAATGTGCAGACTTTCTTTGTTTTGTATGACCAAAGGGGGTTGCTCGCACTCTATGCGTCACTTTATGTATTAGAGTGGGTATTAGTTATGGCGAGGTTTCAGATATTCGCAGGCAGATGGTGCTAGTATCGCATACCTCTATATTGTCTAGTAGGTCACAGTGCGTTCCAAGGTGGCGCTGTGCGCACCTCTTGCTCAAACTTACACTTATATTGGCATTAAAGCGAATCTATGACTATCCATCCTTGCTCGCTCTCAATCGAAGGGGATAAGTTTTTATCACCAAGGGTTACAGAACCCTGGGTGCTTCAAAAATGGCCACCGGATCCATCGTGACTCGAACTAGTCACCTTGTGTTCACGAGCCCTATGCTTTAACCGCTTGCGCTACGGAGGCAGTTGCTAATTGCACCTCAGATAGTGGTTTATATGAGCACGATGGAGGGGTGGCCATGTAATGGGCGCTTTTTCTAGTTGGCAAGTTTTCATATATTCCTGCGGGAGCAGGAAGTTGGCAAGTTTCCCAATCACTATGTATATATATATGCTTTGTCTGGGGGGGCGGCTAGCCTCAGCTCCGTTGCGGCGGCCTGGCAGCGGCTTACATGTCGCTACGGTAGGAATTCTGCACATTTCCACACGAAAACACACGCAAATATGATTCAGCAACCGGGGACACGAACATACACACGTCCCCGCCCCGCTGAGCGGCGCAACCGCTTTTACTTACAGTCGGAAGCCCACATTTCGTTCGCATCCGCCATTACCATCACCGCCGTCGGACCCACGCCGGCCACCTGTGAAGTTTATCTTCTCATATTTTCAATATTTACGTCACAGGAGTAAATATGACTCATAGGCAGTGTCGATGGTCACAGTAGAATCACAATTAAACACTTTTAACGCGGTCCAATCACTTTAATCACAAAATATAAGCACTTTTTCAGGAGCGACTCCTATACACGTCCGCTTCCATACAACGTTAACGGAACGGCGTGCGCATACAGGAAAGTAGAAAAGTCCTCCAAATCGTGGTGTATCCAGAACTCATGTTTTGATGGCTCTTGATATGGTACTAGTGGTGCTACAGAATGTCACAAACTTTTCCGTATTAGTTTTGTATTTCCTTGGGTCTGGGCTCTCTATTAGGAATTAACAGTTGCCATCTATCGCCACCCAAAGTACATTGTTGGACATTTGTTAACTTTTCGGTTTCCTAATGGTAGAACGGAAATATTCATTTAGAATCTTAAATAACAGGAAAACCTCGTCCTAAGTAGCAATCTGCTTTGAAAACTTCGGAGCCGTTTATTAGAAAATGGCGTTTAAGGACTACTAAAAATTTGAAGCTCTCTTCAACAGAAAAGTTTTGAGTTTTCAAAAACTTTATTTGAAGTCATTTAAAGCACTTTAACTTACAAATACAATAGTGTTTACAAATTTCTGGATATGTGCATATAACGGTGTGAGAGATCTTTCAAAAATTTCACTTATGTAATTTTCGCAGAAACAAAAAGTACCCGAAATGAACTTTACGTCATATTAAAGATTGCAATCAGCACTATCTGTTCGAAAAGCTTGAAGAAAAGAATTTGGAGCCATTTTCGAGGAAAATGGCGTAAGAGCGTTTCTGAAAATGCGGAATTTGAGCCATTGAATTCCAAGTATGGCGCCAAATTTGAATTAATGTGGCCGCCTATGTGCCAACACCAACGTTCACTTCACAGCATCCAACTTTCATTCACATTTTCTCCTCTTTTCATTCACCCGGTTTCTAATTTCTCATCCCCATTTGCCAGTGTCTCGTAGTCTCGTCCGGTAAAATGTCATTCGTATGACAAATACTCATTCACTGTATTAGAGATGTAAATGTTACAGGTGTCTCAGAATGACTAAGTTACAAATTTTTAGGTAGATCAGTTTTTGCCAATTAATATGTGAGGAATCTTATTGAGTGAAGTTACACATGACATTTGCCTCTGATTGCTAATCAACCTAACGTGAACTGTAGCTTGGTAAGTACACTTTCTGTCGAAATACGGATTTCGTATATCTGTCGAATCCCTATTAGGATTAAAGGTCACTTGCGTAGCTTAGTTATGAGGCATCCCGCCAAAAGCGTATGGGCAAAAGGTGATCATCTGCGACCCCGCTCCATGACTTAGAAGTTTGTAACATTTATTGTGGGATATCCTGTAGTTGTTTACGTGTCTATGTGGGTGGCGAGTGGGCATGTGGCTGTGAGGTGTGGTGTGGTGGGCGTGCGGACGGGGGCGTGGGTGCTGGCGTGGGCGGCGCTGCGCGAGTGGCGGGGGCGGCGGTGCGGGGGGCGGCGCGCCCGAGACGGGCAGCCCCGCGGCGCTGGCGGCGGCGGCGGCGGCGGGCGAGTGGGCGGCGGAGGAGGCACTGGCGCTGCTCTGGGCGCAGCTCTGCGGCGCCTGGCTCACCTTCTGGTGACGACGCCCCGCCCCCACGCACACCACACACACGGAGCACGCGCGCTCGCGCCTGCCTCGAGGCAGAGAAAAAGAGACAGGGAGGGATGCACTTTGGGAGGGAGGGAGGGAGGGAGAGTGAGAAGAGAGGAAGGAAAAACAAAAGGAGAGAGAGAGGGAGGCAGATAAATAGAGAAGGAAGTGGGAGGGAGATAGAATAAGGAGGGGGAAGGGGAGACAGAAAAGGAGTGAGGGAAGGAGACACTTTGGGAAAGAAGGAAGAAGAGGGAGGGATGTAGGGCGCGTGAGCAAAGAGAAATAGAAACACAAAGGAGAGAGGGAGGGAGGTTCTTTGGGAGAGGGAAGATGGAGGGAGATAGGGAGAATGAAGAGGGAGAAGGGGAAACAGATAAGGGGGGAGATGAGGCAAAGAAAAGAGTTGACAAGAACAAAGAGGGAGAGAGAGAGGAGAAAGTAGTGATAGATGTAAAGGGAGAAAAAAGGAAAGAGAAGAGAGGAAAGGGAGAAAAAAGGAAAGAGAAGAGAGGAGAGAGAGGAGAGAGACTTGAAGAAAGTGAAGAGAGTGAAATAGAAGAGTGTTAACAAAGGGGGTACAGATTGGATTTATTTATGAACACATCAACTGCTCAGGGTTATTAACAATCCCAATTTTAAAGAAATATGTTATATATTAATTATCCCTACAAGATCCCACATTCTTGGACGAATTAATTTCTTGCCATAGCAATATTGATTTAATTTATCACATTTAACGCAAACTTAAAAATCTACCAAAGCATTTAGTATCCTCGACGTACATGGAACCCGAGAATCCTGATTTTCGATTGGGAGTGAGAAGTGCTTTGGACAATCGGAATTTATTATATTGTAACAAAATTAATAGATGGCATTTACTGTACGGAATAATTTACTTACTAAAGGTTCCAAGGCCACGAAGTAGGACAGGAGGGTGACAGTTGAGAACTCTACAACATGTTTCTATGAATATGGATGGTGTCAAATTGTCGAGGACTTGTCACCCGAGTCATCCCTATGTCACCTCAGGATTGCACGGAATTGCTTCATCAGGCCCACTACATGCTACAGTATAGCTGCTTACTACAATGTAAGCTCAAGGAAATTGAATGTAGCTCAGAATAAAAGTGTGAAATAACGTGCCCAAATGTATGGAGAACTTAAGTACCGGAGATTTAATTTTATTTACAACATTAAAGATGCTTTTTAATTATTAATACGTTATTACAAAAAACACTTTCTTGCCTGTGGGTGATGCAACTACCGCCAGAGCGCTCGTGGCAGCGGAATAGGAAACTACGCAGCCTGACATGATTTAAGATGATATTTTTACTTTGAGTGGTTATAAAACAAAATCTTAAAAAATAAAATCCAGTTAACCATATGATAGTAAAGATACTTTATCAACTCGAGATATATACCCTACCCGCTGGTTCGACATTCGCTCTTTCTACCTCCCTTACGTTATGTGGTATCCCTTGATAGTGTTGTATAATAAATGACAATTATTTGTTTCCACAGGTACATGCAAATGAATTCGGTGCCTCGACCTGAACCAAACTATTGTCCCCCTCCTCTAAAGGTGAGACTAATGGGATTGAAGAAAATTATTGAAACTTCTATCGGTAGCATCTCCCCAAACTTACTTGAAATTTTAATTATCATACTTTCTACTGTATTGAGTTTCTCGCGCGTTCCCATATCTTTATAAGTGAATGCATTAGTGGCATCGGGAATTGAATTGAATTGAAGCCTTGTTTTACGTGGCGAGACTCAGGCCACGAGGCCTGCTCTTCCGTCTGACCACGTAAAGTTCACTACGCTCCTTTCACCAACTAGCGGAGAAAGAAGGCATTCTAGGGCGATGAAACAGGCGATTTGAATTTAGCTCAGAGGCGTCATTTAGGCTTGATCTTTTACACGCAGTAAATCTACTAACATGGGGCAACCGGCTTTACTTCCGCTCCGAAGGAAGGCGTACGAAGGATTTTTCGCCCTTAAAAATCCGTGGCTTCGATCGGGTTTCAACCCGCGAACTTGGGTATAACAGTTCGATACGTTAACCGTTACACCATCGCCGCCACAAGGAATGGCCCTTGGGCAGCGGACTAGCTTCCCGTGATGTTATCCTGGGTTCGATTCCCGCTCGAAGCAAACTGGAATGAAGCTTTGCTGTAAAATAGTCTCAGTAGCTATGTGTGTACTACTGAGCTATGTGATGTAAAAAGCTCAGCAGAAGGAGTTTGGTAGTTACTGTGAAAGGAATACGTCATGTTTGCCATGTTTTCTCTAAAACCAAAGTGTGAAAATAATTAGGCCCTGGTATGGGGACTCCGTTAACTAGCCGGCAAAATCGGCCAGTCCACCCCAAACGCCAAATACTACGCATTAGTTGTTGATCAGATCAAAACGTCCGGATAAAGTTCTGAATATGTTATAAATTCATAAAATGGAACTTGAAATGAGTGCAAACGCACGAGTTTGGTAGCCATTTACCTTTCGGTCTCTGGTTAACTAAAATATTTTTTAAGACCTTTGTTTACAGTGGCATTTTACGCAAATGTTTGCATATGTAATTACAAGACAATTCTCTAGTCTTCGTCTATTTTGTGATCCAATTTTGTTTATGTACATTATTGAGATTGGTTTCTGAGATTGGAGCTAAAGAGGAGGGAATTATCTAGGCTCGGATTAATGAGCTCAAGTTATCAAGGATGAATTAACTAGGTTCAAGTTAATATGACTGAACTCACGTAGTTTGAGTAATCAAGGTCGAATAAACGAGGTTCTAGTTATCAATGTTGGAATAAATCAAATTCGAAATAATAACGTAGATAATATCAAGGTTCAAAATAACGAGTTTTTAGTTTTTATGTTCGAATTAAGATTATAAATTATCATATGTTCCATGAACGAGATTGAAGTTATGAAGATTGGAGTTTCAGACGTCAGAATTGGCGCACTAGCGCCCTAGGGAAAGCAATAGCAAACTACCCTAGTGTACTTGCTCAGCATAAGTCTCACAAAAGGCGCCTAGGGCTTCTGGAAACTAGCCTATGTACTAATCAGTGTATGGCAGTAAAAGAAAGAGGTAGAACTTGACAAGTTTGGAGCAACAAAAATATAAAATTAGATATTGAGAGTTACTAATAAAGGGATTACTATTGTTCGAGATATGAAGATTCAATTGATCGAAGTTCTAAATTTGAGCCACGAGTTCCAAAATGTAGAACGAATATGTTTGAAATGCTTCACGAGAAGATACTAGTCATAGAATTTCATTTATACTTACAAATATAACTCGTACAGAGTTGATAGTAGCAAGGTCGTAGTAAGGTAAAACCTGAAATTGGTATTGGTGTTCTGAAAGCCGAAGAGAGATGAGCGGTACGTTGCCAAAATATCACTGTCACCATGTGCTGACTACGCTCTCCAAACTCACTCACTACTTACCGCAGACAGAACTCCTGACCAACTGACTAACAACCTACCTAACTGTGGGTTAAATAGTTATAGAGTGGGGATTCGCAGTTTCTCTCTTGTTGGGCGGCCCAACCCTATTGGCGCCCTTCCACCGGAGGGTCCGTTCCCCTCCGGTGATATTTGACAGTGATATTTTGGCAACGTACCGCTCATCTCTCTTCGGCTTTCAGAACACAAATACGTTTTCAAAAACCGCTACAATTTTTCTTCTGTTTTTTTTTTCATGAATAGAGCAAAGCGCCATTTAAAAGCATGGCGCAGGTCTGATTTTCGTTAAATCGTCTGAATGTTTGAAAATTGCAGATTCTGAAATATTTTTAAAAAGCATAGGAGATAGTATGTGCTAGTGAAATTTGTGTTAGGCATGGCTATTGAAACAAATCATACAATGTTTTAAATTATGTTTAAATTAAAGGGAGAAAAATATCATATGTGCTGCATATGGATAATTATGCTTAAGGATTATTTGCACTCGATAAGTAAGTGGCATCAAAGGATGTCACTAGAATTTGCATACAGCAGATAGCCTGCTCCTACCGTAATATAAGGATGGGGTTCTTTATGATACTCAATAAGAAAACCAGATGCAAATAACTTAGGAAGTTTGTTCTTTTCATCAAGATACATTAAACTCTGTTGGATTGACAGTATTCGGTATTTTACCTGATCAATATTTTCATAACATTTCAAAAATGAAACGTCCTACCACCACGCACACACAATAGCAATAAAATAATACAGTGAAACACTTCCTGAAAAATACATACATTTGCAGAGATACTTATAAACAGTATGTATACAAAGAAAACAAATGGGAAATGTTATATACAACCATTTGCAATTTGAAGATCTGATGGATCAATCTTTAGTTTAATTCCCATTCA
>JAHLJT010001094.1:0-25691 GCA_031308135.1 Acheta domesticus
CGGTTCAATATTGATTTCGCGTTAAGGGGGAATTAGACAGCCTAACAAAACTTGCAATCATGCGCGGAAAGGAACATCTTATCACTGACGTCCTGTCGCGCATCTTCTGCTGAGCTATGAAACTTGAAAAATCAAAATGACGTGGCAAGATATTTCACGTAGTTCTGACGATTTTCGTTTACCGTCACTCGACATTCTCCTCTTTTCATCCAGACGAGCCTCCCGGCCTCTCCTTTTCACTACGCGTTTCGAGCACCCGACAGTTGAAAAGGCCACTAGAAGCGAAGTATGAAAGGATTCAATTCTGGCAACTTTTTGAAAGATGAAAGCGGATGTGATGAGTGAGGCAGGAAAGAAGGGATCAGGTCCTCTTGCAAGCGACACATCACATCCGCGCCCAAAATTATGCTCAGCGACACGAGCACGAAGGAAAGGAAAATCTTCGAAGCCGCCACCAATATTATACACTGAGAGGACGTGTCCTAACAGTCACCACCGCCTTCTGATACCCGAAAAGTACAGAGAAAAAAAACGAAGTAATTAGTCGGAGGGAGATGTTTCGTTTCTTCCTCGTATGCAGGGCAAAATGTTTCGTTGGTTGCATGCTTCAAGTGCCTCTAAGGCGTAACTTGTATTACGTCATGCTGAATTTATTTCAACCAGTTTAATAACCAGCCATATGGAAAGCTCTCATGTATTTCTTGATGCATACCGTTCAGAGGTGAAACAAAAATATTTACTTCATTCATTAGAATCACAAACAACTAATGGTGCTGCAGAATGGCACAGACTTTTCCGTATTAGTTTCATTTTCCTTTGGTCTCGGTTAGCTATTCGGACTTGCCACACACTTGCTCCAGCTGCCATCTATCATCGCAACCCAAAGTACATTTTGTACATTTACTTAATTTTTTGGTCTCTTTATGGTAAAACGAAAATATTAATTTTATAATATTAAAGAACAGTAAATCATCCTCGCAAATGGTAATTTTCTTTGAAAAAATTTGGAGTCGTTTTTAAGGGGAGAAGGACACGAAAATATCGGAAAAAATTGATTTTTCATATTTTGCGCCATATTATTCTGTCTTTTCCTGAACACGCTGATATATAGTTTATGTATGTTTTACTAGGTTTTGGTTCCTAAAAGTAAGATTTAATTGAACTGAGCAGTAATCAAAGCATTTAACTAGTGGTGCTACAGAATGGCACAGACTTTCCCGTATTAGTTTTCTATTTTCTTGGGTCTTCGCTAGCTATTCGGAATTGCCACATACTCTTTCTTGCCAGCTACCATCTATCATCGCCAAAAGTACATTTTTTTGTAATTTTCTTAATTTTTCGGTTTCCTATTGGTAGAACGGAAATATTAATTTTAGATATTAAAGAACCACAAAAACCTAGCCGTAAATGGCAATTATCTTTTAAAAATTATGTGCCGTTTAAGAGAAAATGGCGTTTTAGCACTTCTAAAAATGCGAAATTTGAAACTCATTTTCACAGAAAATTTTGAGTTTTAAAAATACTTTATTTGACGTTATTTGAAGCACTTACACTCACAAATATAATAATCTTCACAAATTGCGGATAATGTGCATATTAAAGATGTGAGAGATCTTTCAAAAAATTTACATTTATATAATTTTTGAAAAAACAAAAAATAACCAAAATAAACTTTATGCTATACTAAAGAGTGTAATTAGCACTATCCGTTACAAAAGTTTCAAGAAAAAAAATTGCAGCCATATATGAGAAAATGGCGTTTGAGCATTTCTGAAAAAGCGAAATTTGAGCTACTTTTCACAGAAAACGGTAGTGTTTTCGAGAAACTTTACTTGACATTATTTAAAGCACATGTACTCGTAAATATAATAATGTGAAAAAATCGCCGATAATGTAAATATTATGAACGTGAGAGACAAGTAAAAAAATTTACATTTTTGTAATTTTTTAAAAAACCAACCGATAGGACCAAAATGGCTTTTATGTCATTGATAGAGTACATTTACCACTAATCCCTACCAAAAGTTTAAAGAAAAAATTTGGAGCCGTTTTGAGAAAATCTTGTTTTGTATTTTTTAAAATTGCACATATTGCACGCAATATTGCACGAAAACTACCAACATTTTGAAAAACATTTACATGATCTTTATTAAAGAACTCAATATGTAGAACAAATTTTATTTGAAGAAAAAGTCTCTATCTTCAATTTGTAGTTGGAGAAAGACGCCGAAAAAAATTCAAACTTTCACAATTTTCGAAAATTCAGAGCTGTACGTGAAAATCGGACCTATGCCATGTTAAAAGGTGTATTTTACTCAATTCATACAAGAAATTTAAAGAAAAAATTTGGAGCCGTTTTGAGAAAATGTTGAAAATCCCCGGGGGACTTCATATAAAGTACCCCCAAATTTTGAAGGATCTTTTTGAAAATCTCCAAGCTTTGACTAGAATCAGATCGACCGGGAAATATCCATTTTGGAAGAAATCGTAAGTATGGTTTAGGCGCTAGCAGTGTTCACAGACGGACAGACGGACCGTTTTCCTTTCAATTGGGTTTTCGGTATCAAGGACCTAGAAAACAGGGTTTGTGGCTACACCACGTGTTAGGGGATTTTTTTTCTTAATTTAGCAACAGGTTTTATCCACTTATTCGTTTTCACGGCCGGCAATTAATTTTTTTCCGCCGAAAATTGGCCATTTTTTCGCGCAGCATTACATAACTTTCCCTATACTACGTATATCACTCCGTGTATACGTATGTGTACGGGAAAGTAAAAAGTGGACGTAACTCTTGGAGAATGTAAAAAGGGGGAAATATTATTTTTTTTTATTTGAAAAGTTCAAGATATTGTTTGCAATTCATATCTGCACTATTAGTTTACGTCTACCGTATTTACTTTGTTTATTCTCAATAAAACGCCTATTGTTGTTAATAAGAAGAGAAGAAGGCGCAAAATATGAATGATTGTATAGATATGACTTTTGAGCTGGTTTGCATCAACAAAGATGTGTTATTAACTAAATGTTAAATATTAAAAAATTCAACACTGTGAGTAAAATAGTTTTTGAGATATGTGTACCTAAAAATCATAAAATTAACATGGGCAAGATAGGATGTCCTTCTCCCCCTTAAGAAAATGGCGTTTAAGCGCTTCTAAAAATGCGAAATTTGAAGCTTTTTTCACAGAAAATTTTTGAGTTTTCAAAACACTTTATTTGAAGAAAAAATGCAAAATTTTGCAATTTTCGAAAATTCAGAGCTTACCGTTTATCGGACCTATGCCACCTTGATAAGTATTTTTTACCCTAGTCTTACAAGGAATTTAAAGAAAAAATTTGGATCTTTATCCGGGGGGCTTCGTGTAAACTTTATAGAATCATTTTCAAAATCTCAAAACTTCGACTTGAGCCAGATCTACAGGGTTTTCTTCAATTTGAAAAAAGTCCTACATTTGGTTTAGGCGCTAATGATGTTCTCATATGGACGGACGGACGGACGGACGGACGTTTGCCTCCAATTGGTTTTTCGGTATCAAGGACCCACAAAATAGGGATTCTGGCTACACCACGTGTTAGGGGATTTTTTTCTTAGTTTAACAACTGGTATTATCGACTTTTTCATTATCATGGCCCGGCAATAAATTTTTCTGCCGAAGGTTCGCCGTTTTTTCGCATAGTATTACATAACTTTCCCTACACTACGTATATATTACTCCACATATACGTACGTATACGGGAATGTAAAAACTAATTACTTTATTAAAATCTTCAATTTTTCTATCGACTTCATGTAAAATATCCTTGATTTTGCTTTAAATATTTTATATTTGCCGAGTTTAACGTGTATGATGATGTTTTCATTCAAATGTATTTATATTCAAGAGTTTATGTGAAAATGTTCTTGCTGTTTTATAATTATTATCCTCGAAAAAATGGATATCTCGAGATACTAAGGCAAAGTGTACAGAAGACGAAATAATGTTACAGATGTTTAATGTAATAAACTCTTAACAGGGCGTGAAAGAACCGAATTTTGGTGCTATTAAAATATTTACCTTCATATTTGTGAAATAATGTACTGTAATTATTTTGAAATTTCTCATAACATAACAGTTATCATCAACAGGAAGCTAAAACCAAATTTTGCATTCAATTAAATAAAAAATATATTTGTATTACTCGAAGAAAATCTTTCAATAACACAGGCATGTTATTTCACGCAGGGAAATAAAAAAAGATCAATGCATTATATTTGAAAAATGATGGAAGTGTAGTAATCTAGAGTCTCTGGAAAATTTCTATTTCTACTCTCCTTTGATAGAAGAGAATACTAAATATCATCCACATTTATGAGTTTGCCTGAGAACGTGTCTGGATCAACTGAAATACAAGAATGAAAACAATAATATTTCGAGGTACTGGATTGCATTACCACCACATGGAAATCATCGATAGTACAGTGCAATGTTTTATTGCCGGCATAGCCTTAATGTCTCATATTCAAAGCATATAATCACATACAGCCAATAAGTTAATCCAAGAAATGTCTATTGCACACTTGATGTTTTAAAATTATTTGAGCGGTCTTGTTATTCGGTTACCTCATTCTTTGTGCTACAAACACACGACCCTTTATCACTAAAACATTTTCAGGCCATGACTCTTTTTTACGCGTAAGTTATTTAAAATAAAATTCTGTTCACATCACGTTTCCTCGATACACACTATTTACGAGGTCTGAACCTGAAACTGTAATGTACAGGTGGAAACGCGATTGGCAGCCGTCAAGAAGTACGCAATGGCACGTGTGAAGGGTCGCAGCGCGTCCCGTCCCTCGGTGAATCCGCCGGAGGCTGTGTGTGCCGGGCGCGCAGTGAGCCCAGCAGGGTTGGACGGGCCCGCACGGCGCGGCGCGGCGCCAGGACGGGCGGGCTTTGTGCAGCAGCCTTCCGGAGACTCCCGCCCCCCCCGCCCGCGCACACTAATCAAACGGAACCGCGCCTGTCAACACGGCCTCTGCATCTCAGCGGCGGCAAATCCCGCCTTTCACAATCCAGCCCGAAAGGAGCTCCGATATTCGGTTACTGTGTTTGGGGAGGAGCCCCGGGCGCTACGTCGCCGCCCCTTTGCAGTCGCTCCTCCTCTCCCCCTCCCAACCCCTCCCCCCACCCTTCCACCACTCCTCCGCGCCCCGCCCCGGAGCTTGCACACCCTCTCCGGCCCGCCCTCCGGGCTGCGACGCTGGCGCCGCTCGCGGCGGGCGTGGGTACTCACCAGAGGTAACTTGGAGCAAGACGGCGAGTAGGGCGAGCAGAGGCAGGACCAACCTTCTCCCTGAGTAGAGCCGGTATTCTGGGGCCATACTGTGTCCTACGGAAGGAGAAAAGAGTCTTCAACCATCAAGTACATCTGAATACGTCTTCATAAGAGGAATTGAAAGAAAAGCCGCATAGTACGTTATTACGGCTTTTTTTCATATCATTTATTAGAAATGTATAGAAAACGTAAATCTTTTTTGTTACCGTCTACTTATGATCTAATTTCTACATTTACTTGGTTTTTGTTAAGACAAAACAAATTCCACCCGGGAGAGATGGCTCAGAGCATCAACTGAAGTCACTGCAGTGCCTCTGACCGGGAGGTTCTAGGGTCGAGTTCCGACGGTGACAAGATTTTCGACACTAGCTAGTTAGAAGTCGAATTTGGTCGAGAACTCGAGCAGAATTCTAACGGCCTGCTGCTCTGATCGGTTGTTTTCCGTGATTTCTCCGATCAACACCAGCCGAATGCCAGAGCAGTACCCTAAGAAACGGGCCACGGTCCGCGGGCGGTCTATCCCTCCTCTTCCTTGTCATTTCCTCATCTCTTACTTACACGTACAAGCACTGCACTACCACACATGCCAGTAAACCGGTTGAGATCTTAGAGCTTGTCCTGGGTGGGGCGGTGCCCCACAGGTGGGAGATACGTAGCTGGGAAACCCCTGCTAGCCGAAAGGTAGGTCAGAGCCAGATTTCACCATCTAGTGGGAGAAGATAACCACCACCCCGCCCACCAACACCAACACCACCATTCACGATAAAAACAGGCACTGCACTTACGGGACCAATGACGTTAGGAATCACTGATCAATCAACAAAACGGATTCCCATGCACTCGGTTTAGACTAATTTCGGGAGGTACCCTTGAGCGTCCAACAAAGCCGAGGGGAATACTCCGTGGGTGTCAACTGCGCCACGAGTCCTGGGTGGGCGTTCGCCAGTGGCGGAAGGTCAGCGGAGGAGACCCTTGGACCGACACAATATGGGGGCTCCGAGTTCAAGACATGTCATTCATTTAATTTATGTTTATAAACTAAATTTTAGGAGTAAAAACATTTATCACAATAAATTATTAGAGAAAATAAATTACCAGTTTTGCAATTTCATGATATATTTTAAAATTAATTTTTTATCCTTTCTTCAGATTTAAAAATGTATCCATGACAGCAGAAATATTATTTTTTCAACCACATTGTTGTTTCATGTTCAATTGATAAGAAACTTAAATTACTCAGATTATTGTGTACCATTGTAATTCGCAGATATTTTTAATCACATTTCAATTTTGAAACCGTTCCTTCAGCGCTGGGGACCGGAACAGAAACTCTAAAAAAATGTCAATACTGTACAAACATTGACAAAATTTGTTAGTATTGAGTCATATTCAATTACAATGTTCAATTATTGTTTGCAAGATCTTTAGGAGGTCTCAGCTTTGAAATGTGACTCTTTAAATACATACGCAGAGACTTGACGGACTTGACGCAAATTTGATATAATTGGTACACTTTTGATTTGTTTTGCGTTGTGTTCATTATATAAGAAAAAAACGGCGCTTTATTTATTTCTTCTATGATTTGATCTGTCTCAGTTTGAGATAAAAGACTTATTATTTCGTTTTGACTTAGGTGACTTCAATGGCACGGAGCCCCCGGATCCTCCCAGACGTGATCCTGTCGGTCCCTGTGGAACTTACGCCACTGGTGTTCCGCGCTCTGTGGCGCCGAATGCTGCAGGGATGCGACCCCGGGACCCCACGGAGCAGGACCAACTGGCGGGGGCGGTTGTGGTGGCCGCGCTGGGAGAAGAGAGCGGTCAACGGTTCTAGTTCGTTTGCCACCCTACTATTCATCGCTATGATTATTTTTTTATTCTAATTTATCTTTCCTTTACCAACACTTAAGTTTACACACACACATTTAAATCCTTCACTTTCTTATATTGCATTTAACCATTCCCATTTCTTTACAATTATTACATTTTTAGTAGATGACATATTTCTTGATACGTCCTCTCCCCATTACTACCACTTCATACATTTACATTTTCTTTGTATATCACTTTTCTCCTCTTTTTACGTTCATTAAAATCACTTCATCACCCTTTTCGCATTGTTTGTACTGACTACTACCACCATCACATTCTACGAATAGAAGAAAAGATTCGAGTTATTTACTCATAGTATCACGAAATTTTCACCATCGCAGAGATCTTCCGTGCGTTTCCATCCATGGCCTTCATTCGCAGATAGGCGGAGCTCAGCCCTCAGTGGCGGCAGGCGGACAGGGGCGCAGCTCGGCGCCGTCCTCACCATCAGCATCGGACGACGTTCCGCTTCACCCAAGATTGCTATTCTTCTTTCCGCATGTCCGTTACACTTGTCAATCGATACTACTCCGGAACTGATTATACACGACAGTTGAAAATTACTAGCTCCGAAGTCGTTGCCTTCCCAGCTGCGAGTTTCCAAGTGAAAAGTTTGGTTTTTATTCGATAGTACGTAGGCTCGATTCTGCTCACCCCTCGTCTCGCAGTGCAAATAAACCGGTGGCTCATGACAAATTTCGCCGACACGTCCAAATTTTTACTTTTCACACATGCGAGGAGAATCGATTTTATTCGAAGGTATTTCGTGATGTACACGCCGTCATAGGCATCGGAGGTGCAAAATACTAACCGTCCCTGGTAACTAATGCCAACCAGCGTCCCCATCAAAACCGGAATATTAATTCCTTCAAATCGAGGAATATAATACCTTGAAAGAAAATTTAGTGCAATGTACAAAATTTACATTTTTTACATCTTCATATTTTCATAAAATTTACGTTCTCAACAATATTTTCATTTCTGACAGTGTGATTCCGAGGTCTTCTGCCATCTCCTTAAATCCCAGGATCCCACGGTTGATTTTGCAATAGTATTCTTCTCTTATCTCTGGTAGCTACCTCTCTTTTTCTTTTCATTCCACCATTTGCATCGAGGAATTTCTCGACGCAAATTCTTTCGCATTTGAAGGTCGTGGCGGTAATATGTCCATCCATTTTTTCACATCCGGTAATATTTGAAACACCTCTTTCTTGTTTTCTGGCCTTTCCCATTATGAAAAATAGTTTTTTGCTTCATTAATAAATACAAAAGAATTTTTATTATCTCTAATTTAATCACGACAACTGATTATCATTTTTAGACTGATAAAACATAAAAAAATTAATTACTCCGTTTGGTGGTACTCGATGATCCATTGCTGTCACATAAGTGAATGTGTAACAAGTCAATTCTTAAATCTAAAATGCAGCATCATGACTTTTACGGCGAGTTTATGATTTTTTGTCTATCACACTTTTATTGCCATTCCATGCTGTACTCAAAGTCAATGGACCTAGCAGTAGACTTCACCATGGTTCAACCGAACACAGAGTCCACTGACAGCAGCACAGAGTTTGTTTGGCCTTCGCAAGCTCTGGCCGGTTGACAGACAGGTAGACATGGCATTTCGCAAACAGCACGAACACATACAAAGTAAACAAGCAATTTCAACAGATCATCCGAGTTGTAAGTACTCCGTAACGGCAAAATCTAGCAAATAGACGTGAGACGTACAGTCGGCATCAACACCACCTCGTATCCTTCAGGAGCTGGATTCTAATTGTCTTATTGAAAAACTGATTATAAAAGAGGAAGAGTGATAAAATTTGTACTTTTAACCTTTATTTCCTTGATGTTTTCAATAAAGCATAAAAACACCCTTTAATAAATTGATAACAAATTTGGCTTTTAGAAATCCTATTTAGACAGACTTCATTTTCATCAATGACCTTTCATTGTATTTTATGTTGAAAAAGCAGCTTTGGTAACTGCTCAGGTACAAGCAACAATTCATTTTTAACTCAAAAGAATACCTCATTTAAATTATTATCAATAAGTTAATTCTTCACATCTCTAGACGTTCGGAAGATTTGTCCAATTTACTCGAAATGATTATTTACAGAAGTTTACTGTGAGCATGACCGGGACGTGCAGAGCTTCTTTGCAGTGGAATTTCTCGGCCAATGTCCCGATTCTCAGGCCATCCTATCTGCACGAGACGCTATCCATCAAGACGGGACTACGAATGAGTTGGGTGTCGGGTCGGGTGTCGGGTCGGGTGTCGGGTCGGGTGTCGGGTCGGGTGTCGGGTCGGGTGTCGGGTCGGGTGTCGGGTCGGGTGTCGGGTCGGGTGTCGGGTCGGGTGTCGGGTCGGGTGTCGGGTCGGGTGTCGGGTCGGGTGTCGGGTCGGGTGTCGGGTCGGGTGTCGGGTCGGGTGTCGGGTCGGGAGTCGGCTCGGGAGTCGGCTAGGGAGTCGGCTAGGAAGTCGGCTAGGGAGTCTGCTAGGGAGTCGGCTAGGGAGTCGGCTAGGGAGTCGGCTAGGGAGTCGGCTAGGGAGTCGGCTAGGGAGTCGGCTCGGGAGTCGGCTCGGGAGTCGGCTCGGGAGTCGGCTCGGGAGTCGGCTCGGGAGTCGGCTCGGGAGTCGGCTCGGGAGTCGGGTCGGGGGTCGGGTGGGGGGTCGGGTGGGGGGTCGGGTGGTCGGGTGTTCGATCGGGTGTCGGGGCGGGTCTCGAGGCCGGTTGGAGGTGGAGTCGCGGAGCCGGTCGGAGCACGATGAGTGGAGGACAGAGAGGAGGGTGCGGAGGCCGGTGAAGAGAGCTGGTCAGAGAAAGGGAAGGCAGGGCGAAGGGAAGGCGATTGTGCATTGGGCGCCTAATCCAAGTGGACAGGCGCTGCTGCATAATAAACGCGCGCGCTAATTGGCCGGTGCGCGCGTCCGCGCGCGCTCTGGCGGCCTCGCTCGCCGGGCTGCTTCGCGCGTTTGCTCCGTGGAAATCGTGGACGGCTCGCAACCTGCACGTGCCCCGAGTGCACTGCTGCTGAAAGCCAAAGGGTGTCTTTGCTTTTACGGGAAGGAGAGGCGAGGGCGCTAGTTTTCTTAGTGCTGAAATGAAGTTGCCAAGCAAGTATTTCGGCAGGTGTTTTCAGGGTTCTTCCCTTTCCTCTACCCCTCATTCATTCCCACCTTCATCCCTCCCATTGATACAAACACGTCTTCCAAATTCTTGTCTATCCATCACATCCAATCAAATCGTTCATTGTCCCAAATAGTGCCAGAAACAGTTTCTAATTTCATTATAAAAGCCTGTTCTTGGGACGCCGAATGGTTAGCTTTCAACAGAAGCCGGGGAGTGATATTATGTTTCTATTGGACACCTATGAGTTCTTTTACAAACGAGAGCTTCGCGAAATCAAATTACGATCTACTTACTATTGTTAACTCATATTAGAGATAATGCTTGCAAATGGTCTTGCTCGTACTTCCAATAATACACGTAGATTAATCAATTAATATGAACGGTATAACTTTTTTTTTACTTTATGACATCTATAAGCCCGAGTTCATTCCTTCCTCTCTTCCATTTTCCTTTAACCATTTCCTCAACCACTTCTTGAAACAGGATATTTCTTTACGAGGTGTGTTCTATTCAATTGCCAAACATAGATTAGGTTTAGCCCCCCAACTGTTGGTGTAAAAGTCATTAACCTAAAAACTTCAGCTACCGCTCCCGATTGTGTTTTGTTTGTATCCTGAGGATGGCGGAACTGGACACGCGCGGGTATTGTGCCGTTCGTCAATGTTTCATGCGGTCGAGTTGCGCTTTTGTTTGGTTAATCTCCTTCTGCCGGATTATCGGCTCGTTCTCTCAGCTAACGATTTTTTGTGTCTTAACGAGAAACGAAACGCTCTGGCGACGGAGAGCTCTTTTTTGACGCTTAGACCGGATTATAGTTGTCAATTCTGATACGTCTCAATTCGAACCGTCTTCCTTGTAATTATTGTATTGCTTGTATATCATATTTGTTTGAATAGCTCATAAAACGAAGGAAGTAATTACTTTGCAGAAATGATCAGAACCATACTTATACCTAGAAAGATAGAAAGGCAAAAGGTTAGAAACTAAAATATTGTTGATTACAAAAGAAAAAGGTGTTGTATTTATCCTCAAAATGTTCAAAAAGTGTTTGAGTATGTGTTAGAATCTATTTTCTTTATCACTTTTAGTCATTTCGTATTAAAACAGGCCTAGCTGTTGATAAAAATAATTGAATTGAAAAATTTTTCTACTTACAGTGATTTTCCAAAAATAATCCTTCATGTATTAGTCGTCATAATTAGTACTTGTATAGCCAAGCGCCATGTACAGCCAGATCGAATTCTAAAAATTATACAATGTAATATCTTTCTGACCTTTTAAAATAAACTTATTTCACCTTTAAAAAAATATAAATATTACATTTATTGTAGTATTCAACTTTAAAAGCATGATTGAGTGAGCTGTTATCTGTTTTTACATCAGCAAGGCAAATGTGGGCTGATTGGCTTCATTCATTGTAGATGTGTACAAACCATTAATTTTTTGGCCAACGAAGCTTCCATTTGTTGCTGTTTCTGCAAATAAATGATTTACATTGTGAGCGAACGCAGGCAATTTAAGTTAATATAGTAGATCATTACGGCAATATATAGCTTTCAAACGTGCAGTGAATTGAGGAGTATTAAAACTCATTAGTGCTAATGCCATAAACCCAATATAATTCATCTATTAGTGTAGAAATATACTGGAATTCGAAGAGTAAATATTTTATGTAGAAACAACATCTAATTGGATTACAAACAATGGATCTTTTTAAATTCTCGCCTAAGTAAATTTATACAATATATTTTTGTTCAAAATAATCAGTATTTGTGATGACTAAAAAACCAAATTAACATAATGGTATACGTACTGGTGAAGGTAACTCTGTGATACTTTTCGTTGTCTTTGCATCTAACAAAAAATAAACACTCGACTTCCAATAATAAACCCAAAAAGAAGTGACTACGATATGAATTACCAAATAAACTGACTTAGATGCAAGAATATATGTTTGGATAGAAATTGTTTAATAAAAATTTCTCTATATTGGTGTTCCATTATTTATTTAGGTGCCGTCCATAAATTACATAACGCAAATTTCGAGTATTTTGAATACCCCTCTCTTCCTTGTAACGCACTTCCCTATCTCTACGTAACGCAGAGTAACGCTGCCTCAGAGCCCCTCCCTCCCCCTTGAGTATTACCTCATTTATGGATGACCCCTTAGCGCATTCATAACGAATCTTTTCGAGATTCGAGCACTATCCTTGCTAGACAAGCGTTAATAAAGCATAGTTTAATCAATATAAAAACAAATCTAAAACCAAATTTAATATCTACATAATGTATTGTACAATAAATACGTGTACGTAGAAGTACATTTTTCAAATGAAATAGGAAATGTTCCTGGTGCCATGTGATTTCATAAAATGTAATTAGACTTTGTTAATGCAACATTAATCAAGCTTTTATTTAGCTCCATTCTGGATGATTTGAAAGAATTATATCACAATTACAATAAAATAAATTGATAAAAAAAGGAAGGGTCTTTTATGAAAGTCCATCTCAGATCCAACATGCAAACAAATGTAATATAATGTAATGTTAAGATAATATTATTGACATAGCTTTATTTTGGCTGATTATGTTATTCTCTTTTTTTTAGAAAAATATCGAACAAATTCTTGCAATGAATGTAACATAATTTAAGGTTGTTCATTCCAGAAATTTTTATAAATTTAAACCGACAACCAGAAATGCACCGGAGAATAACGTCAAAAACTTTATGATTATTTATTACATTTTTGGATGAGTATAATCTACTTGAGGACGGAATCTTCATAAGCGTCGAAGAACAATTACCGAAGACATAATTACACGACTATTTGGAAAGGCAGCACTGCCCCTCATTATTCCCGAATCTATCAACGCCACGCCATTTCCTGAGCTCAAGTCGTAATTTCCTTGGTAACAATAACACGCGGTCACGCGGCCAGATAACTTCCAGTGAGCGTGAAACATAATCTCCCAGAGTCATCGAAGCGCACTCGCGCCCATTCTCCCGGGAACAAACGCACTAATGAGAGGCGGCGGCCGCGGAGGAGCAGGCCCGGCCCAGGACGGGGGCGAGGGCGGGGACAGTGAGGACGCAGGATGACAGGAAGGGAGAGTGCGAGTGGAGAGGCGGGAGCGGGGAAGATGGAGGTGGAGGAGGGGTGACGAGGGAAGAGGCGTTGGGCGAGGGCCATGGAGAGGGGGAGGGCAACGGTAATGGGCACGGACGCGAGGACAGCGGAAGGAAGTTTTGGAGCGGTCGAAGGACGTGGAAGGGTAGAGTGGGAGCGTGGAATCCGAGCTAAAAGGCGTGGAGTTGTGGGCAGTGGAGGACGGCTGTGGACGCGAGTGCGAGTGGGGAGGCGTAGGCGGCTGTCGAGGGCCGGGGGCGCGTGTGGGAAGGGCCTGGGGTTGGTGCGTGAGCGGAGGCACGGAGGAGTGGTCGCCAAGATCGGCGCCGGAGGGACAGGGCGGAGGGTGCGTGAGGGAGGCCGCGAGATACGATTCCGCGCATCAGTCGCGTCCGGCGGGCCCCGCGGGGGAGGGCGGCGCTGGGGAAGGCGGCGCTGGGGAGGGTGGCGCGGAGGAGGGCGGCGCGGGGGAGGGCGGCACTGGGGAAGGCGGCGCTGGGGAGGGTGGCGCGGAGGAGGGCGGCGCGGGGGAGGGCGGCGCGGGGGAGGGCGGCGCGGGTGAGAGCGGCGCGGGGGAGGTCGACGCTGGGGAAGGCGGCGTGGGGGAGGGCGGCGTGGGTGAGAGTGGCGAGGGTGAGAGCGGCGCGGGGAGGGCGGCGCTGGGGAAGGCGGCGCTGGGGAGGGTGGCGCGGAGGAGAGCGGCGCGGGCGAGGGCGGCGCTGGGGAAGGCGGCGCTGGGGAGGGTGGCGCGGAGGAGGGCGGCGCGGGGGAGGGCGGCGCGGGGGAGGGCGGCGCGGGTGAGAGCGGCGCGGGGGAGGGCGACGCGGGTGAGAGCGGCGCGGGGGAGGGCGGCGCTGGGGAAGGCGGCGTGGGGGAGGGCGGCGCGGGGGAGGGCGGCGCGGGGGAGGGCGGCGCGGGTGAGAGAGGCGAGGGTGAGAGCGGCGTGGGGAGGGCGGCGCTGGGGGGGGCGGCGCAGAGGAGGGCGGCGCGGAGGAGGGCGGCGCGGGTGAGAGCGGCGCGGGGGAAGGCGGCGCTGGGGAAGGCGGCGTGGGGGAAGGCGGCGCGGGAGAGGGCGGCGCGGGGGAGGGCGGCGTGGAGGAGGGCGGCGCGGGGAGGGCGGCGCTGGGGAAGGTGGCGCTGGGGAGGGCGGCGCGGGGGAGGGCGGCGCGGGTGAGAGCGGCGAGGGTGAGAGCGGCGTGGGGGAGGGCGGCGCGGGGGAGGGCGGCGCGGGGGAGGGCGGCGCGGGTGAGAGCGGCGCGGGGAGGGCGGCGCTGGGGAAGGTGGCGCTGGGGAGGGCGGCGCGGGGGAGGGCGGCGCGGGTGAGAGCGGCGAGGGTGAGAGCGGCGTGGGGGAGGGCGGCGCGGGGGAGGGCGGCGCGGGGGAGGGCGGCGCGGGAGAGGGCGGCGTGGGGGAGGGCGGCGCGGGGGAGGGCGGCGCGGGAGAGGGCTGCGCGGGGGAGGGCGGCACGGAGGAGGGCGGCGCGGGGGAGTGTGGCGCGGGTGAGAGCGGCGCGGGTTAAAGCGGCGAGGGTGAGAGCAGCGTGGGGGAGGGCGGCGCGGGGGAGGGCGGCGCGGGGGAGGGCGGCACGGAGGAGGGCGGCACGGAGGAGGGCGGCGCGGGGGAGGGTGGCGCGGGTGAGAGCGGCGCGGGGAGGGCGGCGCTGGGGAAGGTGGCGCTGGGGAGGGCGGCGCGGGGGAGGGCGGCGCGGGTGAGAGCGGCGAGGGTGAGAGCGGCGCGGGGGAGGGCGCCGCGGGGGAAGGCGGCGCGGGGAAGGCGGCGCGGGGAGGGTGGCGCGGGGAGGGCGGCGCGGGGAGGGCGGCGCGGGGGAGGGCGGGGCGGGGAAGGGCGGCGCGGGGGAGGGCGGCGCGGGGAAGGGCGGCGCGGGGGAGGGCGGCGCGGGGAAGGGCGGCGCGGGGAAGGGCGGCGCGGGGAAGGGCGGCGCGGGGAAGGGCGGCGCGGGGAAGGGCGGCGCGGGGATGGGCGGCGCGGGGGGGCGGCGCGGGGAAGGGCGGCGCGGGGATGGGCGGCGCGGGGATGGGCGGCGCGGGGAGGGCGGCGCGGGGGTGGTACGCGCTATCGATCTGGCCGCTGGGGAGCGCCGCGGGGTCCACGTCGAAGGCCGCCCGACGGGTTGCCCCACTGGAAGGGAAGGCCTAGCGGATGCCCCCCGCCCCTGCCACAGCGCGAAACACTCGATCAGGGAGTTCAATGCCACCTGCTCCGTCTTATATTTTAAGGGTGATTTCAGACGGCCAACATAATGCAACATGAAATGTGTGTCACAGATAAGTTCAATACACAAACTCGCACTTGAGTTTAATCCAAAAGGATGAATATAATAAACGATGATGTAATGCTGGGTATTAATACTAGAGTGTGATATTACGATTCGAGCGAGGAACGAGCGAGTATCGTAAACTTCACAGGAGTGAATTAATACTCATTACATCGAGTTATCATACATCGAGTGCATGTCTTTTTGTAGCGGGAGGTGCCGGTGATCTTCCTCCGATGAATGGAGAGATCCGGCGCCGACCTCTACGTCGGTCGGGGGGGGATCCCGCAAACACGTATTTCCCACAAGCGGGGCAGCGCTCCTTCCGGGACAAGCTCTAACTGGTCTTCCGGCATGTGGTAGTGTAAGTGTAAGTATCTGTAAGTAAGAGGTGAGATTAGGACAAGGAAGAGGAAGAAAAACATGGTATGTCTGTTTGGTAATGCTCCGGCATTTGCCTGTTGATGGTCGGAGAATCCGGAGCCGAGCGGAGAAACCGGAATACCGACCGGAGCAGCCGGCAGTTGGAATTCTCCTCCAGAAAGCGTCTGAATTCGACTTAGTTGTGTCGCTAGTAAGGAAAATGTGACCATTCGGGACGCGAACCGAAGGGCCTCCCGCTCAGAGACATCAATATGCCTTGTGCCACCTACGGTGGTTCTTTCTAGTGAATATGGATGGAAGAGGGAATCCACATGAAAGAGTTCTTGCTCGTGAAACCAATTTTAAAAGCATCATCTCGGAAACAATCTGCTGCAGGCTAGGGGCGCAGTGCACCAAGCACCGTCAGAAACAGGGGCAGCGCTGTTCGGGGTGGGCGCAGGGGGACGCGGCAGTGAGTAAACATAAATGGTGGGAGCGCCACGTGAGGGCTCGGACGAGCGCCCGCTGGTCGCTCCCGGCCACAATCGCCGCGGCGTCGCCCCCCGAACCCCGCCCCCTAGGGACCCGCCCCCTCGGGCCCCGCCCCCCGGGGCGGCCGCTCGCCCTCATTGTTTTCAGGCTAATAATAACGCACAATCGATGGCGCGGTGGGAACGTGAACTATAGGACGCTCCGCTGTCGAAGCTACAAATCCACTTAAAGCGGCGCGCGCCGCGCTGGGGCGAGCGCGCTGCTGGCGGGGCGAGGCGGGGAGAGGAGGGGCGCGGGCGTGGGCGTTGGCGTGGGCGCGGGCGTGGGCGCGCTGGAATGTGGAGGGGGAAGGGGAGGGTGCGTACGCCTGCTGAGGGAAGGATACTTTGCGATGATCTGAATGGCATCGTTCGAAAGTTACCATGTGGTGTAGAGTCCTGTACAGCCGGACAAAAACGCCCTCAGTTCCGTTCGTTCTCGGCGGCGACACCAAGCACGCCGATACTACTGTGTCCGAGAATGCCTGTTCCGGAACTACCATTATCGAGAAGGAACGATACCGAAATTTGGCCTGTTATCGGTGTGCGCCGACCGCGTCGAATAAATGCTGGAGGCGTCACCGGAGCTCTCGCCACCGTTTAGTACAGCTCAAACTCGAGGCAGTCTGGCGGTATGTCCTTACCTAAGGCAAAATATTTTTGCGATTTGCGAGATTTGTGCGTTGACCAATGCACAAGCAATCTAGCGGCACCTGTAATTTTTGTAGATAGCCTTCGGCTTTTAACTTGTATATAATAAAAATAATGAAAATATAAATATTATAAGGGATGTTTATTCCGCCATTTTACGTAAATATATTTTAAGACATTTTAACGTTCTAAGATTTTTTCTTGAAATTTATTTCTATTTTTTCTAGTTTGGTTAAAAATGTACGTTTAAATCATTTCCATTTTCACCAATTCCAGCCGTTTGACATCCCACCTCTATTTTTATCTAGATCTAGAACGAGAATGTCATTTGTTTTTGAATTTGACATTCTGTATCTTTAGTTACCAAAAGCTCGCTTTCCTCTTAATTCTTTACACAAAGAAAGAAGTCACCTATGAGTCATGGGGGGGGGGACGCTGGCGTGAGATTCGCATTGCAAACATCACTGGCGTCTCAGGGGGCAAGTCGATTACCCCGTCTTCCGTCCTACATGTTCTTCCAGGAAGGTAAAGGAAATGGAAGTAAGAGTCTGTTAATTGAAAGAACTATGCGTTAGATCTCTTTCGTATGCGAGTGATAGAATTAAAGTCAATTAAAACATTATTTTTATCATTTCTAGGCTTATAATAAGTTAAAGCGTTTTTCTATGGCACAAAATTTTATAAGTTTATTAATTTTCCCTCATTTTATGTGGTGTATAAATGTAGTGTATTATAATTAATTAAGTACTTCGAATTTCTGAAAACTCTATCCGTGTGTGGCGATAGGGCAAGGATTTGAATAGGCCTGATTTGCAGTGGGCACCGTTGTTTGGCCTCCAATTGTTTCACCCAATTCAGAGGCCATGGCGGCTTACATCAACTGTTAGACAATAAATTGTGCCCAGTGACAAAAGGACGTTTTCACCCAGGGAAGAACAGTGCCCATTTCAATTTTTGATTCGCATACGCGTTTTTATTACGTAATGATGAAATTAATATAAAATGTTATTTGTTTTAATAAATATGCCTTACATTCGAATGTGTAAGAAACGTAAATGACATAACAATAGGTATAAAATGAATTATTTTTCCCTTAACAAATATTTTTGTACTTTCATATATAATTCTGGAATGTAAACTTTATCATTACTTTCTTTGCTTACTTGAAAATAAACTGCAGGTTCATTTACGTTATTAGAGATTCCAATTAATAACCTTTACTTCAATATTGTGTAAAAATTCACAATGCAAAAACAATTGATGAAAATTATTTTGGTTTTTATTTTTATTCTGTTTTATTGATATTGGTAAAAAGTTGATTTTAAATTACTTTTTGGTCTTTTTTTTTGCTTTTAATTATTTCAAAAATTGTATTATTTTCTCTCTAAAGTTATTTGCAATTAATCGTGTGATTGCTACTTTTCAACCAATTAATAGATAAATTGAAATTGTATTTTATTGCGAATCAATGACAATTAAATTAAACAGTTCTGCCAACACAATAAGTGACGACCTTAAATCCCGCAGTTGCGTCAAGCTGCCGAGCCGCCGAGCCTGCGCCGAGCGCCCGGCGGCGGCCGCTTCTGCCGAGACTGCGGATACCGACCGATACTGATGAGAACAGCCGAGAATGGAGCTGTTCCGATAGTTTCGATTCTCGAGTGTGACCTACGTGTAGTTTTCAACAGGCAGATAAGGAGCGCGCGGCCGACCTTCGAGGCTCCGAGACTGAGAATGCAAAGCCGGCGAGAACGATCGATAATATAATGCGTTTTGCCCGGCTCTAGTCTTATGCGAATCATTTAATGGGGGCAGGGGCGGCGGGGAGGGGATGGTTTTGGTGGGAGCAGTATAGAAACAGATATTGGATTCCACTTTAAATATAATTTCCACTATCTCCTGCGAGATGTGAGAATGAGGGAGATGATTTGTATCAGTGATATTCAATTTGCTTCAATGATTAATGCAGGAAATAAAAATGGATGTGGTATTCAATTTTCATCAATTATTAATGCAGAAAATAAAAATGTATGTAATAGTAGGAGACGCTGAATTACTACATCAAATTATCATATTTCCAATACGAAAATTTCATTACACCCACAAAAACAGATTACCCTTTAACATGGTTACAAAAAAGCCTAGTTGTCCTTGAAACCATTTAAGGAACAAAAGACTTCGTAAAGAACTCAAATGCAGAGTTATAAGTGCATTTGTCACATGGGCACTATTCGAGGTTTTGTTTTCTGCATGTATTTGCGAATTTCTCAGATTAAATACGAAATATATTAAGTAAAAAATTGTCCATTGAATACTGTCCTAATATCAATGGCACTCTGATGTTTTTAGAAAAAAATATGCGTTCTGTGTGGCTCAGTGAGTTCTCAGCCATTAAAAGTTAGTGATATTAAATATTTGTTGTAATACAAGAGAAATTATGTCTACAAAAAATGTGTGCCTAATTTTACTTGAACGATGAAAACCAAAGTAAAAGGGCTCTTTGGTGACTTGCGGACACATTTTCTACTTCAGGGCTACATGGTTAAATTCAACAGCTTTAACAAGGTCAGTGTCCCGATTTCATTGAAAATGCCTAGGCTGCTGGTGTCGCGCAAGCTGAGGCTCTTTTAATTGCACTTGCGCTGCTTAAGCGTCGATTCGGACTTTCATTAAAGACCGCAGATCCGAAGTGCTCCGTGCACACCCTTCTCGTCGCGAGCATTACGCTGGACTTTATGAGTTCGTTCCCATTAATTCCTCTCTAATAATTTCTCTTCCGTTTTATTCCCTGAGCTTCTGTGTACTTCGCTTCAGTTTCGTGGCCGCCTACGCCCTACATAGAGAAGAAATCTTCCATTTACCTGCCGTGCAGATCAACTTTCGTCGTCTACAAGAGTAATTTGGGATGTTCAAATGGATTATCACGAGCTTCTATTTTAAATTAGCACGTTACATTCAATTTCTGGCTTCATCTTCGGCACCTTCATGAACTTCTTGATATTTATCGCCACATTTTGTAAAGACGTTTCTATTACTAACACTAGTCAACGTACTTTTATTTTTTTAATTCATATTTTTACTCGTAATGAAGACGAGAGAAAAGTCAAATTTATTTTGAAATGTTCAAATGTTTTTTTCTTTAATTTTCTCAAAAATACTTAAAAATAATATTTGCAATATATTCATTAAATGACTCTTTCGATTACACGGCTTGTGTGTACATATATATTTTCAAAGAGTCAAGCTTCATTGAGGTTCATATCTATGAATGATATTTGTTTTTCAGTCAATCAGCATTTGAACTAAAACCGTGGCAGAGCAACAAACTAATAAGAATTAGAGGAAAAGTGCAAAGTACACTCAATAAAATGTGAAACACGTAAGTTGCTTGTTCATGTGCCGTTCTGCGTGAGTGACCGATTCCCGTGCAGTCTGTTTCTGTGTTTGCTGGGCGCTAGAGTTCCACCAGCGCAATAATCCCGCAGCGTAATAACATTTCATTTCTTATCTGAGCGCTTGGAAGCGACGGTGGAGACGAGGGGCGGGGGCGGGGGCGGGGGCGGATGCGGGAGCGGGGGCGGGGGCGGGAGCGGGGGCGGGGGCGGGGGCGGGGGGTGCAGCCAGGGCCTCCCGCGCCCTCGCAATCCCTGTAAGCGCCCTTTATCCCGGCCGCCTCATTGCAGATCCCTCATCGCGACGCGCACTCTTGCTCTCCCTTCCCGGAGGGCGGGGGCGGGGCAGGAGACGGAAAAGGCCAGCCGGGGGAAGTGGGGGAGACATCACGGGGAGGGAATGTCACCTGCTGGGGATGGTAGAAGAGGGGCTGGGAAAGAAGTGAGAGTGAAAGGAGGTGAGAAAGGAAGGCTGTGCGAAGGGGGATGGTCCAGTGGGTGTATCAAAGTGGAGAGAATTCAAAAGGGGAATGGTAGAGAATGGTGAGTAAGGAGAGATGAAAGGAGGGGATGGGGACACATCTAAGTGGAGAGAATTCAAAAGGGGAATGGTAGTAGAATGGTGAGTAAGGAGAGATGAAAGGAGGGGATGGGGACACATCTAAGTGGAGAGAATTCAAAAGGGGGATGGTAGAGAATGGTGAGTAAGGAGAGATGAAAGGAGGGGATGAGGACACATCTAAGTGGAGAGAATTCAAAAGGGGGATGGTAGAGAATGGTGAGTAAGGAGAGGTGAAAGAAGGTGATGGGGACACCGTCCGTGACGAGGCCGCACTGTGGGCGAAGGCGGTGGGCGCAGGAGGGGGTGACGAGGAGCTCAAAAGAGAAGGAGTAAAGAACGAATGTAGCAGACGGGAAGACGAAGGAGTGGAAAAAGGCGTAACCGATATTTCGGTAAGGGATTGCATCTGACCAACGACAAGAAGACCGAGTAGTATGTTGAAAATTGGTGAGGGAATGAAGGTTCTTTACATCGATAAGGACACTGTGCACCGACATATCAGGACTAGTGCCCGAAGAAAATATGAGACAGGAGTGACATTGAGGTCTCACAAGGACAGACGGAAGAGACAAGTAACAATACGTAAACAATATATTAGAGACCTGATGCACAGTAAAAGCGCACAAAAGTACATATATGTTGTAAAGAAGAGACGGAAGAAATAGACGAAATGTTCAAAAGGATAGGCGAGAGTCCAGAACGAATTGTCGTGTTGGTTAATCATGAGTGCGGTGACAAATATTGCAACAGAATTGGTAAAGTTTTGCTTAAAAAATTGGGCTCCACTACATGGCAGACTGAACATACATACATAACTCAAGGCATGTGAAGGAATCAGTGAACATGTGACGTTGTAAAATGACAAAACACACGTGAACAAGATCCCTTGAAATCAAATACTGAGAAAAGACGTTAAACGCTATCAGTGCAAGTTGAGGCAGATGAAGCCGTAGTTAAACAGAAGAGCGTACAGAGACCTTCCAAAAGCGAAGGAGCGGCTCTAAAAAATCGATGGCGGCGGCGGCGCGGCGGGGTAATTGCAGTGAGGGCCGCGAGAGCTGCTTCTGCGCGGGGGGGGGGGCTACAGCAGGGCGGCGAGTGGGGGCCGGCCGCCTCCGTAATGAGCCCTGCGCCGCGCGCCTACAAGCGATTAAAGGCGGAAAGGCTCCCAGCGACGCGGCGCACAAGCCACCGCTGGCACACACGAGCACACGGACCCCGAAACGGCAACCTTGCATCAAATCACCAATTTTGTGGTCACGGCGTAAAAGTTCTTAAGTCAAAAATCTAGTTTGGAGAAAACAAGGGTTAAATATTATTGAGCCAACGCTTTTTTTGTCGTTAAGGAGGCAACATTTAAATTCGGTCCTTTTACTAAAATAGAATAAAGATACTTAACTTGTAGTTTCAGTAATTTAACCAAATTTTGTCAAAAATTGACTTAAGAACTTTTACCCCGTGACCACAGAATTGTTGGCTTCAGATTAGTCATTATTTTTACATATTTCATTTATACATTTTTTGTATTTTTAAACAAGCAATTAACATATACCATACACACGTTTCACTTTATCGCTGCGGAGTGGAGAGGAAGTTATGTAATGCTGCGCGAAAAAACGGGAATTTGCGGAAGAAAGACACTTCCTACAGGGCGAACGAAAAAGTGGAGAAATCAAGTTGCTAAATTTAGCAACAAAAAAAAACTCTAACATATGGTGTAAACGGAATCCATGTTTTGCGGGTACTTGATACCGAAAAATCGAATGACGGCAAAACGACTGTCTCCCTGTCCGTCCGTCTGTGAACACCGCTAGCGGCTAAAACGTGCAGCCAATTTTCTCCAAAATTGATATTCCCCAATCGTTCTGACTGATGTCGCGGTCCCTTGAATTTGAAATCGATATTTTAATTTGGGGGGTACTTTACATGAAGCTCTTGTGACATTTCAAAATTATAAAAAGCTCCATCACTTTTCATTAAATTTTGTTGTTACGTAGTGTGTAGGACGTTTAAAACAATGGTGTAAGTCTCATGTTCGTTGAAAAACTTGATTTTTCGAAATCCAGCGAGAAGAAATTTCGACAATCCAGCTGATGTATTTGAATTGTTATTATTGGGAACATAAATGAAAATGAAATATTGTTTTTACAATGAGCAAATTTTGTCAATTTTGAACAACTTTTTGAAAAGAAGGAAGATTTTTCTTACAAAATAACAGAGACCTTTAACAAGAAATTATGATAGTTGAAGTTTTTTAAATATGAGTGTCCTTCAAACTCATCACTTTTGGAAGTCACGAAAGAGATAATGGATGCTTTTGAAAACAGAAATATTAATTAGAAGCTGCAATGTAGTGTAGCATTTATCTGCTGCCTTTTGCTATCCTTTCCATGGACCACATGAAAAAGACATCTATCGGTAAATGCGAAAAGTTGTTTAAAGCGGTTGTTAAGAACACACTATACGTGACTATCTTTGCTTCGTCAATGTGCAAGGATATCCTTGTATTGTAATGTATTGTATTGCATTTGGTCTTGAAAATGGTGTAATGAACAAATGACGGCAGAAAAGCGTTCATTCCATAATTTTACGATTTAATTAAAATTTAGTGACTACTATAAAACCGGTAATAAGAAGCTAGTAACAATACATATGGGGCTCTTAATTTTCATTTAAAGAAAAAATATCAAAATTTGATTTAGTTGAAAGCTCAAATTGCTTTTAAGCTACAAACGTTGGTGTTTTCAATACAAAGATGTTTAGATTAATTTTTTTATAGTGTCACAAAAGAGATGTCCATGGAAGAACGTTAGTACAATAATAGTAATAGTATTGATTTGATTGCGAAAAGTTATTCTTATAAACCATGAAGTACTTTCTTATTCACAATCAGTGGCAATAATGAAAATGTAACAAGCAGATTATCAATATCAGTTCATTATAAAGTGTTACGTATAATAAGGCAGTTTCATTCAATGAAACATACGTGTTATTTTGTTGGACAAATGATTGTTGAAACTGAATGCTATGTGTTAACGGAGATATCTCCGTTTAAGGATTTAATCAACCTGTTTCATAAGTAAATGCAGTTTAATACTTCAAGATACAGGGAAAATGTTGTACTTTTACCCTTCTCGAATGCATTTTACATGAGCCACTACAAAGAGCTTGCGCCTCCCCCTTTGCTTTCGTCTCCCTCATTGTAGTGTGCGGATTTAACGTAGTCTAGAATATGCAGAGGCAAGGTCAGAGCCTCAAAGCCGTCCATTTGCAATGCATACGGAGTGCAATGTAAACATAATAAAACGATAACAAGCTTCAAACCAAAAGCAAACATTTTAGTAACAAGACCTCATTAATTAACTAACCAGTGCATTTATCAATGTATGTGGAAGAATTTCACAATGATAAAATCAAATATTGAAGGCAATTATTTTCTCTTTAAAAAAATAGATTACCAAGAAGGAATAGAGTTTAAGCGCAATTTGTGAGAGACATTTTCGAGCATCTTTCGAGCTTCATTCTCGAGCAATGTTCTGTGAATGATTTTTTTAGAAATATAATTGCATGGTATACTCGCACAAAAAAGTACGTAACGTGTGTAAAATATGAAGCATTCATATAGGCTACACAAATTAGTGAAACAAGAAACAACTTTACATAATTTCAAACACATAGTGTTAAAAAAAACAAAGCCTCCTATACAGCTTTAATAATTACTGACATTAAAAGTAATAAAGATTGTTACATAAAATTAAACACACATCACGTTTGACACATTGATGCTTTTACTTTGAATTATATAACAACACATCGAAACTTAGTAAGAGAGGCAAATCAGAATGAATTTTCATCACTAATATACACAGCAACTTTGGAAAAATAGCTAAACTATGGCTTCCTGAAATGACAATAATCACTTGGCCGATCCGATGGCCGAGATCGCTAAATCAGTAGTGCCGCAGTGATCTCGGACCGAAGGGGCGCGGGTTCGAGTCACGCCTCGCGCATGGCCGTAATGGTATTGGTCCTTTCATCCCTATCATCACCATTTCATTTCACTTTCCACAGTTACCATACCGCTAAATCAATAATGGTCGCTAATAACCTAGACGTTGATGCGACCTTAAATAACAAAAAAAAAACACTGATAATCTCTATATTACAATCTCTCTGAGCAAATCACAACACGGATCTAAAATACATTACGAATAAGGTGCGTACATATGACGAGAAAGGCAAATATCCTACGCGTGCAGCTTCCATGGTTAGACGCAGCCCTGAGAGGTTGCCGTCGAGAGTTGCAGTTACAGCGACCGACCGCTGCATAACTGCCTTCGCAGGCGGCGCAAGGGCACGGAGGGGACAGATTCAAAAGACATCATTGAGATAGATTCAGTAATGATCAATGTGATTAATATAATATGAGTATTAGTGAAACATAAGTTTAGAAAAAGTTCAAAATA
>JAHLJT010001096.1:0-46330 GCA_031308135.1 Acheta domesticus
GAAACGGATGAATGGTGAAAAGTTTAATTATAATACTATATTGTACTTAAATGGATTTCACCGAATTTCCCAACTTTTGAACCACTCAATTAAAAATATCAATGTAAATTATTTCAACATTTAGTAATATAAGTATCAAATGTTTGGCATCAATACAGCGTCATTTAAATATGAAAACAACGGAGCATTCGTAAAAGCCGGTTCATTGTCGCAAACCGTAGTCCAAAGATATGAATACCGGGCAGAGGCGTGAACACGTGGCAAGGGCAGGTCTGGGTGCAAACACTGCGACGGAGCGCCGTGGGCGCGGGCCCGGCGAAAAGCCCATCCTCCGCCGAAGCTTGTTAGTCCAGGTCAGGGCTGCGGCTCCTCCCATCGCCCGGGGCTCCGACCGGCGCGGCGCGGCGCGGCACACCCTGCCGCGAGCGGCTCCGGCTCCGGCGCGGCGCCAGCGCCCCGGGCCACGCCGCCCCTCCCCACCCCCCCCCCATGCACCGGGCACGCGAAGGGAGAGCGGCGGCGCTGCTCAGCTGCGGGCGGGCCAGCGAGGCGGGCGAGGGCACTGGCGTCAGCTGTGGTGGCGTCGGCGGCGACGTCGGTGATGGGCATGGTGTTGGTGTTGGTGTTGGTGATGTTCGTGTGGTGATGGTGGTGATGCTCGTGGTGGTGGTGATTGTGGTGTTCGTGGTGGCGATGGTGGTGTTCGTGGTGGCGATGGTGGTGTTCGTTGGTGGCGATAGTGGTGTTCGTGGCGGTGATGGTGGGTTGGTAGCGGTGATGGTGGTGTTCGTGGTGGCGATGGTGATGGTGGTGTCCACAGAATTCGATCTAGTTATCTAGCTAGAGTCGAAAATCCTGCCACCGCGGTGCTACCGTCGGGACTCGAACCTATGACCTCCGGGTCAGAGGTGATATGGGTTTTGATGGTGATTGTGATGGTGGTCGAGAGTGCGCTCATGGAGTGGTTGTGGTGATCGTATGGGAGGTCGCGGGTGTGTCTGTGATGGGGGCTATAGTGGTGGCAGAGGCCATAACTTCCACGATTGCGATGATACCAGTAACACAAGCAACAAAGGATGAGACACTGATGTTGTCTGGTATCAATGTTTTTATTTAGAGCTAAAAGATCTTTTTCGATAGCTTAGCTATCATCATCAGAGCTATCTGAAAAAAAAATTACAAAAAACATTACATTTACATACATTACATTTTGTAATTTTTTTTCAGATAGCTCTGATGATGATAGCTAAGCTATCGAAAAAGATCTTTTAGCTCTAAATAAAAACATTGATACCAGACAACATCAGTGTCTCATCCTTGATTGAAAAAGGTATCTACATTATCAACAGTTATACTAACACAAGCAACAATTATACCAGTAACACAAGCAACAGCGATGATGAAGGCAGGGATGGTAGTGAAGGCGTGGTTTGTGACGGCGGCGGCTGTGGTGATTGCGCTGGTCATGGTGATGGTCGAAGCGACGGTGGCAGCGGAGGAGGAGGCGATGGCGGCGGCGGCGGCTGCGGGCGGAGAAAGTCGCGCGGCGGGTGTCGTAACGAGGCAGTCGCCGCCGCCGCCGCCGCCGCCGCTCGCCGCGCCTCGACCGCGCTCCCGTCCGCGCACGCACATCCCCCCCTTCCCCTCCCCCACCGCCAGCACCCGCTCTGCACACGAGCGCTCCGCGGAGAGCCACGCGGCGCGGCGCGCACTTCCCGCCGCCGCCACTTCCGCCCCAATTTGGGCGCACATGGCCTGCGGGGAAGCGTCGCCAACCCCCTCCACCCCCACCCCCCCCGCCCGACGGCTGGCCAGCGGGGCAGACGCTTTCTTAACTTTTGCCAGCGCGGTTGTACACAATATGTACCATTGTCCGTAATGCATCGGCCGCATGCAGGGGCGGATCCAGCCTATCATTTTTGGGGGCATCGTAGACTTTTGTTGAAAAATTAACAAATTTGTTGTTGTATTGTTTGTTATTTCTGCACTGTAGATTTGATACTATACAATAATATTGTTTAAATAATTACATACTTTTAACATAAGTAAAGATTTGAATCAATATTTCCAGATAAAGGAAGGTAAACGAAAACTCTAGACCTTGGGGGAGGGGTGCCCCATGCCCTCTCCCTGGATCCGCTAGTGGCCGCACGGAGATACAACATTTGAACCATCATCTGAAGGTTTTTGTGGAGGGAAGATTTCAAGGTAGTACATCTACGGATGTAGTAATTCGTAAATGGAAATTCAAAGCATAGTTTCGCTATTGGTCATTATTAATTACACAGGCACCCCAAAATAAACAAAAGTTGTCAGACCCAAACACTTGACACATGTTACTCTATGAATGTCCACGCACTGAATCCGAATCCGTCATCCTCCACTTCTTTTAAAATCACGAAAAAACGAGCGTGACATTGTATTTTTGTTCCGGGGGTTGTCAAACCCAAAGACTTGACACATCTTCCTCTATTTAGTAGATGCGCTGAATCCGAAACTGAAGCCAGAATTGCGCCGCCACCCTCCAGCTTCTTTTTTTAATTGCGAAAAATACATGCGAATAGTAGATTTTGGTGTCTTGTAGCACTATACTCTACAGAAGCCAGAAATTGTCAGACCCAAGACTTGACACGTTTCTCGGGTTGACCAAGACTTGACGCGCGCTGAGTCCGAATCCGAAGATAGAATTGGGCCATCATCAACCATTTTTTTTAAATCGCGAAGAACCACCGTGAAATTTCCAATTTACAACTTCACGATGGTTTTTCGAAATTAATATAAAAACTGGAAGGTGATGGCGCAATTCTGACTTTATATTCGGATCTGTGCCACGACATACATTGAGAAACACATGTCAAGTGTTTGACTCTGACAACTTTTTTTATTTTGTGTAGCTGTGTATTAGTAAACTTAGCAGAAAACTTAATAGTTTGAAGGGTTCTTAAAAGAAGTTATGGCAGTGTGTTGCAAAGTATTACTTTAGCATAGACTCTAAGTGGAATTTAGGCCACTGCTGATGAAGAAACGACTCATAGTCATGTGTAACGTGTGACAATGAAACTAAATGAGAAACGGAACAGAACGCAAAAACGTTCATTCCCTAAACACATGCACGCTCATGAAGGGAAGCTTTTTAACTATAATGCTCTTAACCGCAAACGAGCACTGAACTAGACTTTATTTCAATAATTCCGTAAGAATGCTATTAGTTTTGCTTATAATTATTGCACATCTCCATTTTTTACCTCATCATTAAGTGATAAAAATAAAATATGAGTCAAATTCTCAATAATATGAGCCACTTTTCAAATTGTTTTAATAATTGGAAAAGTCGAAGTAATTTTAAACGTGTTCCCGAAATCAAGGTTAAACATCACATTAACGATCATTATTCACGCAATATTTGGCATAGGAAATACTTTTCAGATCCAAATGAAACTATTCGCGTTGTACTATAGTACAACGCCATTTCATCTTTGAGTATAAACAATTATCGATTAAACGCGCCCCCTAAAAAAGGAATCCAATAAACTTTCTTACACTTCACTAGAGAACACAAATAATGTAATCTGTAATTCTTCGTAAGGTAATTTAGGACGTTTTGCCACCTAGAGCTCCGGTCACAAGCGAAGCGAAATACGTCCAACGCCCCAGGTACGGAAGCTCGATAATTTTTTTTCTTTCAGATGTTCATGCTGTTATCTGAAATGGTTATTAAGGAATTTTATATATTAATTTTACCAGTAAAACATTGTGTGTGATTTACTATTTTTTTAAATTTTGTTCGTGAATGAAGACTTCATTGCCACTACCAAAGAAGTGAAACAAATCCATCTCCTCAGTTTGGGTTATGTTCCCACGTTTATACATTTTATCGCTTAATTCACTTTTATATACGAAATAATACGAACAAATTTAATAATATTGTAATTTTCGTTGACGATATCAATTCCTCCTCCTCAATTTGTAATTGTTTGTTAACGTAATTTGGGAGCTTCGCCAGCCAGAGCTCCGGTTGCGAGCGAAGTGAAACACATCCACGGCGCCACTTCCGCCGCGTGCGTGCAGGCGTGCGGGCATCGGCAGGGGCTCCCCTGCTTCCGGTGGGCGAGCGGAGGCGAGGAGGGCCGGGGGTGGGGGTGGGGGGAGCGAGCGGGCGGCGGCGCCTCGCACCTGTCGCGCGGCCGCTGCGCCAGGACTGCGCGATCCGAAGGAAACTTGCGTGCGCCCCCGTGCCCGACCGCCCCCGCGCCCGCGCCCGCCCCGCGCCCGCCCCCGCGCCCGCCCCCGCGCCGCCACCGCCCCCGCACCCGCGCCCACCCCCGCGCCCGCGCCCGCCCCCGCGCCTGCCCGACCCCCGCGTAAGGAGGCGCTTTTGCAACCCTTGCCCCCTGCGGTCTCTGCCGCTCAACGGCCACTTGGCACCGCTCTGACAGAGTAACTGCTCTCCAGCTCCCAATCTGGATAATTCTCGAATAAGCCGTTTAATTTCCACATTACACCCAAATGGACAGATGGAGTGCGAAGTGCAAACTGCTTTCAAGCGAATTTCGTTTGATGGTAGATCGATTGATATTTCCGGGCGTGCCAACATCTTTTGTCAGTAGTCCCGTAAGTGTAGTGCATGCTGTATCCGAGAGATGGCGGTATTCCTTCCCGCTGTTGCCTTAGATCCGGTTCCGACCCAAACATCGGTTTGCCGGGAAGAGCCCTACGATCCCGACCGTATGTACTGACTTAAAATGTGTGTAATGTAGTGAACGTAAGTGTGTGTGTGTGTGTGTGTGTGTGTGTGTGTGTGTAAGAGTAGAGGAAGAATCAAGATTGCGGAAGAAGAGATCGCTTGCGGTCAGTGAACAGTGTGATGAACTACTCCGGCATTCACCTGGTACTCTTCGAAAAAAAGTACGGAAAACTACTCATCTGAGCAGCCGGGCGCTAGAATTCTCCAAAGGTTGACTTAGTATCGAAAATCCGCTACCGTCGGGACTAGAGCCTCCCTACACAGTCACTGCAGAGACAATGATATGAAGTATAATTGTCATATTTAAATACTTCTTATTAGATGATTCTACACTTTTATTGATTTTGTTCACAAAAATAACACCTATTAACCATTTAGCGATATAAAACAAAAATAATCATTTCTGTCAAATTTAAAACACGCCATGCAGATCGATACGCCATATTGCTTTTGCTAAATACCTTTACAATGGTGGTGTCCATGGATGTTTACTGGATAGAGAGGAAATTAGGGCATGTGATCGATTCCGGAATCGAATTGCAAGAAAAGGCGTGCCCAGGCGTGGATAATAAATAACAATAGGGCCCAGGCCTGAGAACACCGCTAGCTGGCAAAACTCTGATTATTCCGACCCTAAAATAACAAATACATACGTACGAAACATACATACAAGAAAGCCAGAAAAATTAAAATGGCAATGGACCCTTTGTTGATAACAAAAGAACTACTACGGCCATGCCTAGTAGAACTTCATCCTTTATTTGAAACAATGTTGTCGTGTCTTTCACGCTATTCTCATTAAGAGACATGCACGTTTTGTAACCACTGCCAAACCAATAAGACCCGAGATTAAGAACCTGCGTATCAACATTTTCGCGTTTTTCTTATTGTTCTATTTAATCATGCAAGTAAGTGAACGGATTGTAACTCAAAATCCGAAAATAGGTAAACATACCTTTAATTATTCAAAATTCTACAGTGTTCTTGAAACCGAATTATCAGCTATATTAATAGCTTATTTACTGCAATTCTGCCGCTAATATATTCACATAAATTCTGCGGTTGCGTTAAGCTGCCTGCATTACTCATTTCCGCTGTCTACCCAGTAGGTACCTACGATGAAAAGGGCTTTCCACAAACATGACTCCGAAGGATGCAAAGGACCATGAAAAACCGTGCTGTCTGCGGTTGGATGATAACTTCCGGAAACAAACTTGTGGTTGTGTAATAATCTAGATATAGTACTCAGTTGCATTTACTTAAATTCGCGATTTTTTTTCTCCAAAAGTGTTGGGAGATTATTTTGATATTTCTTGTATAAAGCAGGGTACGCAGATTTAAATTTCCAGGGCATGTTCCTTCGACAAATGTTGTTGAATTGCACCTTTCTTTCGATACCTTTTTTTGTATATATTTCACTCTCTTGTCTATACTTTTGTGGATGAAATAGATAATAATTTTAATTCAATGATGATTACATTAGAATTTTATCACATCAGTCATTTCGCCTTACACCATGAACATCAGGTTTGCATTCCTGTGTAAAGTGTCCCAAAGGAGGCAAGACATCGCATACGCCGAGGCACACGTGCGTAAGTTTACGCACGTGTTGACGTAAATTACCGTATCCTGCGTCACTCACAGCAGGCACTGTAATAAATAACACGACTCTAGCACTCCCTTAAGCCTATTTTCTGGTAATCTAGTTTATTTGTTACTCATATTTAAATTTAGAAATAGCTGTCACGATTTTATTTATAATACAAGCACGGATTAGGAATACGTAGCCATGTAGCCTGAGTTTATAGACCGAGACCCAAATTTCAAGAATGTGCAAAAGGCGAGAAAAATCTGAATAAAATTAACTGGGAGTAAAGTTAACAAAATGCTCATGAGACCCACAAGATTTGTAGTTTGGGTGTGTTGATTCAATCTCTCTTTTTACGTTTCTCATAACTGGTATAGCAATAGACATGGAGCAAAAAATTACCCTGGCTATAAGGCACCTTGCTTTCAAATTTATTACACGTAGGGACAGATTAATATATTAAAAGGTCCTATCATGTCAAAATGATTGGCTCCCTAAAATTGAGAAGACATGTAATAAAATTGTAATAAAATAATTAGGATTCTCCTAATCATGTTCTTGCTTAGTTTGTTCGTGCGTTAATGCAATCTTGGGACACGAATACCGAAAAAAAATCAGTGCCAAACCGTTTCATTCGTGACAGACTTTCCGTGAGGATCTCTCACACACAAACACACACACAACGAGCACGCGTGGTTGTTTCTTCGAACGGGGTAAACGGAGAGAAAAAAACTGAGGGCCTTTGGCCGCTTTTGTTTTGAGGACTCTTTAATTCGCCTCCAGCCATGAGTATGGTACACATAATGAAGAAGCGACAACGAAGACAGGCGAGTGTCAAGTCAACTTCCCGAAACGCGAACCGTATGTGAGTAAAAAGTCACACGGCATGAAGATAAAAAAAAACAAAAACGAATGCAGCACCGACACAGTTTCCTTTCTGTTCCATCAATACTTTTAATGCAAGAATAACAACTTCGGTTTCGTTCTCTCTATTGAAAACTGTCATCTTTACGGTTTTGGTTTGAAGCCTTGATTACTAGCCTTCATGAAGAGCCAAATTCACGACCGATCCCTTGGGCTGTCAATAATATCAATAAAATTAGCAAATCGCAAGAAAGGAGCTTCAATTCTTTGGAAAACATAATAATAATACTAATAATAATATTAATAATAATAATAAAATAAAACACATGCCCCAAGTGGTACGAACACTCACCAAAACCGGTGACGTCTGTTGGATTGTGTACGATATTGTACGACCAACAAATTCAAACTGATCGCACGATAGCGGCAAACAAACCGGATATAGTTATCCGGGATTTGGAGAAAAAATCGTGTTTACTTGTCGATGTTGCTGTACCTTGCGATCAAAACGTCGTTACCAAGGAGGCAGAGAAACGTCTTAAATACAAGAGTTTGGAAATCGAGATCAGCCGAATGTGGGGCGTAAAAGCACAGGTCGTCCCGATAGTTATCGGAGCTCTGGGATTTGTTCCGCAAAATTTGAGTAAGAACTTGTCTAAACTCCCAGGTAATTCAAAAGACTGGGAAGTGCAAGAAATAGCTTTATTTGGAACAGCCCACATTTTGCGCAAAGTATTGTAGAGGCACCGATAGTCCCTAGATCTGCTCCTTAGGTAGCTGGTTGCAACCTGGAGTAGATTTTATATTCAGCCGACTCATAACATCTTTAGTCGTGATGTAATGGAATAATAATAATAATAATAATAATAATAATAATAATAATAATAATAATATTAATAATAATAATACACACCGACAGAAACGGGGACAGTGCATCACGAGTAAAACACAAAACACTTTTTTTTAAAGACTTTCGGTTTCGGAATGTTTTGGGTAAAATGGAACGTTAGAACGAAACTGGGAAACCGTCACATATCCGGGCGTGTGTGTGTGCCCCTTTCGGTCTGAGAACCCCTTAATCCGCCTCGGGCCCTGGGTTTGGCTCGTGTGACAAAGAAGCGACAAAGCAGGAGGCGGAGGCTGTCAAGTGGCCCAGTGTGGCCGCCGCCGCCGCCACCACCGCCACAGCCGCCGCCGCCGCCACGTGCGTCGCAGCCTCCCCAGGCTCGCAACACCACGCGACGCGCGGCGCCGCGGCCCAGCTGCCCCGTGACGTCACCGATTGACGTCACCGCCGCCGGCGCAGACAGCCCCGCAAGCAACGGGCTTCCCACCACTGGCGGCCTGGGGCTCATTTTTCGTCGGCGTACGCGTGAACGCGAGTGCGTGCGTTCGTTCGCGTTGGGTTGAAGGGCGGCTCTCTTCTCGGAAAGAGGCCCTTCGCGGCGGACGAGGTGGCAGGACGCGTGGAAATGCACTCTCGCGAAGAAACGGCAGTTCGTCGGGCTGATTGCTGACCGACCGTTAGCTAATTAGAAACAACGCTATGCCATATTTTACTTATTACTGACATCCAAAGCGGTTGCCAACTCTCGAACATTGATAGATTCGTAGGCTTCCGCGGCCGGAGTCATTATGTCAAGATGGCCGAAACGTCAGCAAAACCGACTGAGACGCGCTCATCCCGGACAGCCAAGAACATCTCAAACATTGATGGTCATCTACCTCGTAGAGACATGAAAGGAAAAAAAAATAAAACTTATGATGTTTGTATACAACGATAAGGTGCTATTTTTATTGCAGCTCATTTCAAATAATGTGATTAGTGCAGATATTGGACAGTGGCCTTAGAACAGAAAACAGACGGCTGCGCATACATGGCTCCTAGCGGAACGGGTGCATTTTATGGGCCGTGCCGTGTGACATGGGCGGATCCAGACGATCGTTTTTTTTTTGGGGGGGGGGATCAGAGATCGTAGATTTTTGTTAAATAATAACATTTGTTATTATATTTACGTACTGTAGATATGATACTATACGATAGTGTTGTTTAAATAATTACATAATTCGAACATAAATAAATATTTAAATCAATTTTGCCAGAAAAGGAAGTTAAACGAAAACTCTGGGCCTTCCATAGATCCACCAGTTCTGTGTGTGGCCGATCGTATGACCATCCACCCTGCAATCCCATCTCACCCCAGCGATTTTCATATTTTCCTGTACTCAACACAATTCCTTCCCAGTCAGCATTACGCGTATTACCGTGAGGCACAATTGCAGCTGCTTGTCAAACACTGATACCTATCCCAGGTGACAGATTTCTACGACAAATGTTGATCTCATCAGTGGCGGATCCAGGGAGGGGAGCCATGGGGCCATGCCCCCCCAAAAAGACCTAGAGTTTTCATTTGTTGCATTCTTTTTTTGGCAAAACTGATTTCAATATTTATGTTAAATTATGTAATTATTTTTAAACCATTGTATAGTATTGAATAAACACTACAAAAATAATATACAATATAATAACAAATGTTTTTATTTAACAAAATGTAGATAGCCACCTTAAAATTATCGTCTGGATCCGCCGCTGGATCTCACAGAATAGCAAATGTCTCAATTCCAGTAGTTACTGTGTGGAACAATAGTGCAACATGTGCTACATTTGCTACAATAAGGTTTTTTCTATGAAATTGTTTTCCTTTTGTTGACGACCTACTTTACACAGGAACTTATTTTCTGTGTGAATCTCCTAATTACCGAATAATGTACGCGAGAGAGGATAAAAGGTTTTAGCCACAACTCTCCTTTTTCTGACGGTTTCGTCTGTAAGATTTCTAGTAATTTCTCTTTCAGCTTGTTCTCGGCAACGCTTAGCGAGCACTTCTCGAATCGCAACAGAAATCGCGATTTTAGGACTGAAAGAGGAAGTGGCTCTGGCAATACTTCCTGCGGTTTCAGAGTGACGATGCCCTGAATCCAACTCTTTGGGTATGATTAATTTCATTATTCTTTTTCGTTGATTTCCAATCCTGCCCAGTTAACACGATTCTTAAACGGTTTCATTTTGAGAGAGACACAACCATCAATGACATTCCTTACCGATATATAAAATGATCGTTAGTTTAGAAAAATATTGCATTGTTAAAAATAAGTATGGATTGTCGATTTTGTAAATTAATTCAAGACATCTAATCGTCTTTTGTACTAATGCTACAGCATTAGTACAAAAGTGGTTCTTGAATACAGATAAAATTTTCCATCTTCGATTTTCAGACCTGCCTCTATACACGGTATAGGTAGTGGGTTGTCACAGATCAAGCTCACCAAGTTCAGAATTTTTCGCCTGCACACATCTTTCGCGAACAGGAAACTCTTACCACTCCTTAAAGAGCGGTGATGCACACATCTATCTCCTAGCAATGCATCAATTAAACATTGCACCTAGGTCGTGAACCACGTGATTGCTTCCTCCATGCCTTGATTCGGGAACCCGCTGGGGATGTTGGCCGTCCTTCCCACAGCGGCTCGCTTCACAGACACACAACAACCCCTCCCGGACGTCTGCCCTCCTAAATATGGCCATGTATAGCCGTGCAGGCTAGCCACCCGTGCCAAATTTGAAATACCGGTTCTTCTAGTCATCCCACGAACTTGGCTTGGAGCTCTCTGCATGCACGTAGAGAGCACCAGGAAGTTTCGCAAACTAACCGATTCTGAGAAGTTGGAAATGTTTATTTCGACCACTATCAAAGGAGCACACTTTTCTCTCTTTGCTTGGAAGAAATTTATGCTTCTCTTGGGGAGAAGATATTTCTCGTCTCGGAAAATCGCACTTATTTCACGAACTTGATTAATGAAACTAATGAAAAATATTGAGCACGATCAACGTACGTAATCTAAAAAAACACTAAAATTTGCAAACATAATATCATGATTATGAGACAATTTATTGTCTTAAGGTTTGAACTCACCGTTCATAATAGATGAATGAAAGATGGGAGTTGTCCAAAGAGTACGACACTTCTAACCACTCACCTGAAAAAACAAAACAGTAAAATATCAGAAATGATCAACAATCAGCTAGTACACATTGAGAATGCAAAATAAAATTATATAAAATATTATGTATTTGTAAAAGTCATTAATCAAATCGGTGACTTCTAGTTATAGCTTTAGATTAAGTCTATATTTTAATGTATCAATAACGCACCTACAACTATTATTTGTAATATTTCTTGATACGTGCAGGAGACCTTTTTCAACCAATATATTAGCCACAAACTTGGTATTGATATGTTCTTCTTTGTCGCATATAATACCTACAGGACAGGGGTACTACAAGGGTGTTTCAGTACAAATGTTAAGAACAAATACAATACATTAATGGACAGGACATTCGCCTATTCTTTCCTATATCTGCCATATTCTTGGATATAGCTCCCATATTCTGTAATTCTTCCCTAAACTATTCTAACATGCCTCCAGTAACGGATAACTAAAATTAATATCGAATACTAGCAGAATAGATAGAATACAGGGTTAATACAAATCACGACACTCGATGGGATTCCACGACAATGGAAGACATTATTAACTTAGGTAAAAGGCGTTCTCCTTTTGCATTCTCTTGCGTATCAGGATTCACTTTTAACACGATACATTCCACAATCGAAATGTAATTTTTTCACATCAGTAAAATAATATTATGACACAAAACTAAAAAATGAAGTAGTTCCTCAAGGCAATTGCTATTCAAAAAAGTAAAACATATTCGACGAGAAAGTCAAATAGTTTACAACCTAAACTACAGTGCGAAAATAATAATATACATCGTAGCAGGCCAATTTTGTGTGAGAATAATATTAAGTGACTGCTATCTATAAATCATACATTGTATAGAGACATTAAATCACACCCCTCAAAATCGGAAGTAACAAGCGGTTACCAATAAAACTAATCTGCTCCTGAAGTCCAAATACACTTTAGATGTAGTGTTTCGTAATTAATAACCTCGGACCCAGATGGAACCTGATGTAGATTGAAGTAGGACATGCAATGGTTTCTCTATTTCTGAACCGGAGTCACACAGGGTTTCGCGACTTTCAACTTATTTAAATTGAAGAGTTTGACTCGCGAATCATGACATGCAGTGGTTAATTACAGGAAGGAGAGGGTGGAAAAACCTTGAATCTCGAACACAAAATTTGGCACGTGCTTTCACTAATTTACATACCACGTGAAGTTCTGCTATCCGCAATTTTCACTTAACTTTCATCTTTAAATAGCTCCTCGAATCTTTTTTTCGTGTTTTCATGAACTGATTCCTCAAATAAAATTAATTTATGTGTCAGGACATTCTTAATTTCATTCTCTAATTTCATTCTCTAATTTCAAATTTAATATATATTTATTGGTATCTGGATTGTCGTCCTTCTCCTTTCCTTAAATTAGCCTTTATTCTAACAGTAATTGCAGTAACAACTATGCCAACAACAAAAACAACTCTAGGTCAATACCCGTGAAGAAAAAGTAAGAAAAAACAATGTTTCGAATGTCGTACATGAATTTTCCGATATTAATTACTAATGCTGCCATCGGACGAAAATTTGAAATAAATGAAGCTGGAAAGGTCAATCTAGATATTGTACGCGCAACACTTTGAAACATAGATTGACATTGGCATCCGAAAAATGTAGTAGTTATATCAGAAATATGGTTTAATAGTCCATCTATAATGGAACAGATTCAGGGAGATTATTAGTGATCCTAACTATCCCAAAGACAAATTGATTTAAAACAATTCAACTTTTCCAAACGAACACACACATACGAAAGACCTTTCCGGTACATTTTGATTTACAAATAACTTAACAAAAAACGACTTTCTCTACTGAAAGTAAATAATTTAAAGCGTAATTTATTTCTTAATGTGGCTGATGAACATTGTCTTCGAGAATCCCAGGAACAATTTTCGAAACAGGTTCAAATTGACTTAAAATAAGAAAATTAATCATAGATTGGTACAAATTGAAACGCGCGAACTCAGCAACCCACTCGACCCACAGCTGTTAATGTAAAAAATTAGTATTATCTAGTTTTTGCCAACAAATTTTGTACCAATTTGCAGATTCATTACAACTATACTTCAATTAATTCAATTCTGCACCTGGAAGGTATCAGCTGTTGACGGTTTCACCCAATCGGGAGCTTAAATGTCGTAACAGTGACGTTCAAATTCCCGATTGGATGAAACCGTCAACAGCTGATACCTGCCAGGAGCAGAATTGAATAAATCGCAGTATAGAATCAGTGTTTCTTTCATCTTTCCTCTTCTCGCCCTCTCATTTCTCGACCTGCACTGCCTCTCATGAGCCGAAGTGCGGCCAACTACATTCCGAGTAATTGTGACTAAATTCCGCCGCGTTTGATTGGAAGGTGCACTGGAGCGTTGGCTCCGTCCGGCGCGGAGACAGAGGCCAGCGAAGCGGCACGGGTCCCGCGAGAGGGGGTGGCGGGGGAGGGGGCGGGGCGGAAGAGGGGCGGCACTGACGGCGCTCTGTGGTCGGGAATACAGGAAGAGGGGCCAACAACAGTAAAATCGAACGTTAATTCAACATTACAAAACGCACACTCCTTGTGACGCCCAGGACGATTCTAGCTTGACGCTAATGGCATCTAAAAATATCAAACAGAGAATAGGATGTGCAACACTCGCAATATTGTAGTTATACTCGATCAATAAATAATATTTCAATCTAGAAACGGAAAACAGAAAGGTAAAATCATCTAGGATACTTGAAATAAGGGTATGGCGATAAAGGAGAATGGAATGAAGGATACTGATACGCGATCTGAGAAAGATGGCCTTCGAAAATGTGATACTGAGCAATCCTGTAACAGAGAAAAAGAGGAAGACCTTGACCCTCTTGGAAGAATGAAGGGGGCAGGAGTATGCGAGAGGCGAGGGAAGGTGGAGGAAAACGAAGAAGAGGAAAAGGGGAAAAAAAGCAGAAAACTAGGAAGAGCTTACATGCAAGACACACGGAATGCTTGTAATCCTTATACATTCAAGCCGAATTTAAATAATTAACAATTAACTTTTTTCAATATAAGCCCAAAACATACCTTTTTATTTCCTTATGTCACTTTGGAGAGCAAACATACAACTATTTAGGTACATGAATAACATCTTATACTGAACAATACGATTAAGTCTGGCGAGATCACAATTAATGAACAGAAAAGTTGACTGTGAAGGGCCAATATTTGTGAATAGCAATATGGACACATCTTTGGCTGTATCATTTGTCACTTGCTATTAATAGGCTTTTGACAGTTCTCAGGGATAAAGAAATGTATTTCCTTTGTGATAAAAATAATTATTTTCTTACAACAAGTTCCTCATATCTAAAAGCAATCAACATTTATAAATTAATATCCGCTGCCTTTCTGAATTTCTAAAAAAAATAAAAATAAATAAAATTGAATTTCGTGCAATGGAGAATAAAAGTTGAAAATAAGCGAAACAAAAGATAAGCGCAGATATATTTCACAAGTAATTCGATGATGTTCTAGTACAAGGAATAAGTCATAAATGTTAGTATGAAGAAAAGTGGAAATGAAATTTCGTGCGATCGTTGTAAAGCAGACAATATTTGAAAGACATTCAATTCATTACATTTTAGTTGTAACTTTCAGTTGAATTTCATAGATTTTGACATGTTTAACTCCCTAAGCATGAAACAAAACTCAAAGTTCACCAAAAAATGGCATAACACCCTTTACTCGAACACTGGCGGATCCCAGAAGGCCTAGGGTTTTCATTTATCTTCCTTTGTTTGGCAAAATTGATTGAAATGTTTATTTATGTGCGAATATTTTAACAGTAATATTGTATTACAGTATCTCGTGTCTACAGTACATTAGTAATATGCAATATATTAACAAATATGTTTATTATTTAACAAAAATCTATTATGCCCCTCCCCCAAATGATCCGCTGGATCCGCCCCTTTATTCAAACACCATGGTATGACTGAATTTACCATGACAAGTCGCTTTGAGCAGGCCATAGTAGTGCGGCGACTGTCACGCGGCTTGACTGAAATTTCTATTACAAGTCGCTTGGAGCAGGCCACAGTAGTGCGGCGACTGTCACGCGGCTTGACTGAAATTTCTATTTCAAAGTCGCTTTGAGCAGGCCATAGTAGAACGGCGACTGTCACGCGGCTTGACTGAAATTTCCATTACAAGTCGCTTTGAGCAGGTCACAGTAGTGCGGCGACTGTCACGCGGCTTAACTGAAATTTCTATTGCAAGTCGCTTTAAGCAGGCCACAGTAGTGCGGCGACTGTCACGCGGCTACTGAAATTTCTATTGCAAGTCGCTTTGAGCAGGCCATAGTAGTGCGGCGACTGTCACGCGGCTCGACTGAAATTTCTATTACAAGTCGCTTTGAGCAGGCCACAGTAGTGCGGCGACTGTCACGCGGCCACTGAAATTTCTATTACAAGTCGCTTTGAGCATGCCATAGTAGTGCGGCAACTGTCACGCGGCATGACTGAAATTTCTATTACAATTCGCTTTGAGCAGGCCACAGTAGTGCGGCGGCTATCACGCGACTTGACTGAAATTTCTATTGCAAGTCGCTTTGAGCAGGCCACAGTAGTGCGGTGACTGTCACGCGGCTTGACTGAAATTTCTATTGCAAGTCGCTTTGAGCAGGCCACAGTAGTGCGGCGACTGTCACGCGGCTACTGAAATTTCTATTACAAGTCGCTTTGAGCAGGCCACAGTAGTGCGGTGACTGTCACGCGGCTTGACTGAAATTTCTATTGCAAGTCGCTTTGAGCAGGCCACAGTAGTGCGGCGACTGTCACGCGGCTACTGAAATTTCTATTACAAGTCGCTTTGAGCAGGCCACAGTAGTGCGGCGACTGTCACGCGGCTCGACTGAAATTTCTATTGCAAGTCGCTTTGAGCAGGCCACAGTAGTGCGGCGACTGCCACGCGGCAGCAAGCTGGCTGCAGCCGGCGGCGTCACATCTGGACAGCGGGGGCGGTGGTGGGGGAGGAGGTGTGGGCGGGGGCGTGGCGCCAGCACAGAAGGTCGCCGGCGCGTCCTTCCGGTGCGCGCTTCCGCCGTCACTTGCCGCTGCCTCCGCCGCCGCCGCCACTGCCGCCGGCAGCGCTGCCGGTTTGATAGCATCGGCGGTGCAGGTGAAGTGATCTCCACGGCTGTTCCGTTTTCGTGGGGTCACTCAAAACTTACTAATGCAAAATTTGTCTTTTTTTTATTTCCACTCCCCTTTCCTTTGAAACAACGCTTACCTCTTACAACATCCCCTCCTATCATCACTTACGATGAATCTTCCGTTTCGACCCCATTTGACTTCATGATTTAGGTCAAATAGAAGTACAAGCTAGGATAGTGTTGTCAAGGTCGATGCCACGAGCGGGAATCCGTGGCACGAGTGCCACGACGAAATCGGACGCGTGCCACTGCCACCAGTAGAAGACTGTGAAACCACGGACCTAGGATAAGTGTGTTTCGCATGCATTTTTAATACATTTAAAAAATTAATACCTAGTTACATTTTTGTTTAATTTTACCATTAATTTCTTCCATGTTAATAATACGAATAATAATAATAATAATAATAATAGTAATACGTAGTAATAATAATAATAATAAATATATTTTTTTAAATATGGTGTGAACGTTGATCAAGAAGTCATAAAACGATTTTGGCAATTGTGAGAAACCTCTGTCTAAATGTGAACGTTTCACTTCAATGGCCCATTGTGAGCTTTTACGCAGCCGCCACGAAGACACGTCTTACTCAACTGGTGACATCACTGTTTAGGAATTTTCCGTATTATTATTTAAGTTACAATGATGAAGTTTTGTAAATAACTGAAATTCCAATAATAATGCTATGTGTTAATGATTTCTTGTGGATACATTTTCTGGTTGATATTTTTCGAAGAGCCCACACTTGACATTTATCGCTTAACCCTACCATTACCACCGTAATCACAAAACCCCACCAATTGTAGAGTGTAGGTTTGGAGGGCACCCTCTGCGGTAATGGACAGTAAGAAGCAGAACTTTCACAGTAAACAAATGAAAAACGATGAATACTTCATACAGCTTTTCACTTTTTTTTGTAGTTTTCAGATATTTTTTCAATCTGATAGGACGAGAGAAAAATCGATTTGACTTCTGATAGGTTTACTTCAGTCCATGCCTAGCCAATATGTAAGCTTGTATTCATCCACACAACTCGCTAAAATTTATCTACACCTTATTTTTTGTTCGTAAATGAGATCCACTGAGGGAAAAATTATTTGCAAGTCCGCCGCGTTCCATCACCTTCTAAATAGTATACTTCTGGTCGTGAGTCTCTTTATGGTCGCTTAAACTTGAGCCGCACCTCCCCACGAACGAGATTTTCACCTACCGAAGCTTAGCCCTTTCGAAACACTTGGGGAAAATTGTTTGACCCTCGGATGCCCGCAGAGATGAGGGACAACTAAGTGCTTTTTAATGAACATATAAAAAGATTGCGCCAGGCACACCTTCACTACTTCCATCACCGGACACACGTAATACGCGCGACAGCCCGTGGCAGCGATAAGAGTCACCGCCGCCACTGCCAACGCCACCACCACCGTCACCATCACCTTCATCGCCATCGCCCTCGCCACTGCAACTGCCGTGCCCTCACCATCACTACACCTCTCACCTCCGCGGTGTCACAATACTAAGGCAATCACTGTCATCGCTAGAGCCCGGAATTTTATGTAATTACATTTTTTTTGTCTTTCTACTTACCGTTCTCAAAATTGTAATCTTAACGAATTATCACCCTCCTAATAAAATATCCAATTTTTTAATTACATATTTTTACATATTTAGTACTGTATTACATATTTTAGATATATTTTTGTTTTCACAATATATTTTCTTATTCTATGAATTTTCTTCAATTTGATTACACATTTTTTTACGAACGGGAGTATTTAAAAAAAGCAGCATTTTTCCTTCATTACTGGTGAAATCTAGGTGACAAAAGTATCACTGACACCGCGTTTTGTGACCAATAACCTTAATTTCCGAGAAAAATTTGCGAGGTCCTGGGTTACAATAGATGAAGCTTTTACTACTGACTCTAGTTATAACTACTGCCATATCCAGCATTATTATGCACAAATAAATACTGAGAATTGTTTATTGCAACAATATAAAATGATTCACAGTTATTATACGTTATTAGCTTTTGTGAGTGGAGCTATATTGGATATCTCTTCTACAGTGTATCTCATTATTAATGCACGTTTTATTAAGAATTTTTATTACGTTTATGTTTTTCACTTATTTACTTTGTATTATTTAACATTTTTGACGTGCATTTATAATGTCTATATTCAAGGTTTCGCTGTTCTATTTCATTATAAGTATTTATGGTTTAGGTAATACGAAGTTAAATGCCAAACGTCCGCTAAAATAACTGGAACTAATTAATCTAATTGTAATTAATTGTGAAAAACGTCTATGAGTAAGTGGGGAATGTGCCTAAGTAGGAAGAACGTTCGAGCACTGGCACTTACTCCCAAAATAAAATCGCTCTTAGTGGTATTGTAAAGAAAAGTGAACAAATATAAATAAAGCATATCAGTTTAACATAACCACTGCGACCGTCAACGTCGCCGTACTTTCCTACCAGTAAACAACTACACGACTGCAGTTGAAAATTCGACTGGAGTTTCTCACAGTTTTCCTTGCACTTGTCTACCACCGTCCATACCTCTTTGCTCATCCATCCCCAACCACCCCAATTTCCACTGCCTCCTTCGTCATATCGACATTGAAATCTGCAAGTTCTCACTGCCTCCACCATTTCCTCTAGCTTCATCATCTCTATGATCCCCAGTCTTCATCACCTATGTTTTCGTCTTCTGCGTTTGTTCATGATACTCACTGACGATTTTCTTCCGCCCCCCCCCCCCGGGCGTTCAGAACTTGGGGAGGGGAAGGAAGGAATCGACAAATTAAGGAGTGGAGCGAAGGTCATTTTCGGTTACGCAGCACAAATACAATAAACGCTTCAAAGAATTGGAATAATTTCCTTGTCTAATTTCTCTGATTTTAACCCTCCGGCGGGCGCGTAGCGGCACTTGGAGCCGCATTCTTACATATTTGTTGATTTCGTGTAAATAATTGGTGTCGCACTATTGAGCTCATAGTTATTAATTTTCATAGTATTTCATTCTTCATTTTCTTAGTGTTTTTAACCGGATGACACTCAAATCCAAAGAGTATATGCTCAAATCACCATTTTAGACACTGCCGATCGATTGTTATTCATTAGTAATTCAAACTCTGCAACGGTGGCGGCACTTCGTACCGCACGTGCTTTGTCCTGTAAGTATAATATTTGTGTATTTTATCCACTTGATTTCTAACTGCTGTTTTGTTATTAAGCTTTATGACACATATTTTGGAGAGTACTAACTACTAATTCAAATTTAAATTAGTAGTTTCCAAAGAAACGTTAGAAGACACGTTTGCATCGTATTCATACCCCCTACACGTACGGAGGAAGCGAGTGATGCATCAGATTTTTGTTAATATTGTCATTCCGTATGCTATTTAGTTAATTATTTTGAAATAAAATGTATAAAAACATAAATAAAGAATATTTCCTTCTCACTCAATAACAAAAGTAATAACTATTGACGCGAAAATCGAAGTTGATAAATGCGGCGGTGATACAGTTGGCAAAAACACCAACTGTTTTATCACATTTAAAACATCGATGTTTCTTGTCGATATTGTCATCGACATCGAAAACCTTTTGGTGATGAATCGAGGTTTGGGTAAACTTTGCCATCACTATACTTCTACCTCGCTCATCTTCCCCACCCAAGGTGCAGCAGGGGTCACATTGGGAGAGGCTGTCTGCCGCTAGCCGGATGCAAGGGTCGGATTTGCGTCCGGCCGCATCCCGGATGTCACTTTATAACTACGCGCAATTTATATTCACGCCCCGTTGTTGACCCTCAGGCCGACGGCTTACTGATGTGTTTGTCTTCTGCGGACGAGCCTTGTCTCCAGCAGCACATTCGTCTCTCTCGCCAGCAGCGCTCGGACAAGTCGACGCGATCATCACTTGCGGTCAGTGGTGCATAATTCGGCGTCGCGTTTCGCCAGTCGACTGCGATGAAATCTAAATATCCTTTTCCAATGTATACATTGACATGCAGCCCTTGACGGCGGCGATCGTCAACGTCAACTACAGCATTTACAATAGCGGCACGTGGATTCGTAAGGTCAGCCCAACACACGCACTGGCAAAATTCTCAAATGCAACAAATAAATGTAACTTTTATTGTTATTTACGCGTTTTTGTCTTATTTTCTTCCATGTTTTATTTGAAATTAACCTAGAACGATAAAAATAGTGTGTCCCGCGACCACACCCACTTTACACCATCTTGCGACAACAGCGAAGACTTCGACCTCATCTTACGACTCCACAAACGAAGTCTTTTACTATCTTTACAAAGACGAAATGAACTTTTCTGCCGTTTGTATCATAATAGCTTAATTCTATTACAATATTAAGTTTCTGTTATATGCTTAAATATATGATTAGATTTAATAAAATACATTTTAATAAAGAAATGATAATTTTCTAAATTTGCTACAAATATATTTTACATGTTTACATAAACACTGAATTTTGACAAAGACGTAGGACTTATACTAAAACACTTTGGTTTTATTCATTTACGACTTGAAAGCACCTAATCCTGTTTTTTGGTCAAACTTTTTTAAATGTTTACTGGGCTGGGAAAATACAGCACTGGCTCGAATTTCCGCGAATTGAAAAGTGCCATGCGAGGCACACACGCGCAAAATCCAAAATTGAGACATTCATAGAGTCAAAATCTCGCCTCGTACCTCCGGCTAGTGACGTACGTGAGAGGTCGAAACCAGCAGAAACAACCGGCCTTCAATGAGCAATGGCACGATTCTCATAGCAAATTGCGGATGTAAGAGCTAGAAATACGCTCATAGTCCTAATTAACTGGGAGGATCATGATTCCTTGCTCGGTTATCGATCACCATAGTGTCCGGTTCAGTTTGCACATCTCCAACTACGTAAAAGTAATCCTCCGTAATACTGAGCTTGCAAGTACTCCACCTGCTTTTATTTACACAGTTCTTCGCTCGAAGATAAAGCAAATTTTCGTTTTAAAGACTTATTTCAATTTCCGTCTCAAAGTTTGACCTATTCTGCTGAATTCAGGAAAATTAAAATGTCTTTTAACCCCACCCGCGTCAATTTTAACTCTAGAGGGGCAAACACATTAATTTTAATCGAAATGTTGACTTTCCTTAAATAGTGGGATGAAATATCCAGATACAACAAATGTAAATTAAATTATTTCCAATTCTGAAGACGTGTTCAACCAATCAGTTCAATGGCAATAGACTTAATAAGGGATGTTGCACCGATATCAAGAAGAATATCGTCTCGAATAACGCAAACAGGAGGATAGTAATTGTGTTTGACACGGAGGAGACAGGAAATCTCCTGGAATAACGACTGAAAACAACACGAATATCAGAAGGCCTCATTAAGAGCGAGGCGTTAACAGTTCGTTACGCGCGTCCTTGTCCGCCGCCGTCGTTCCACGCGGGGCGCCAGAGGCCACTCGAGGACCACGACGGAGCGCGGCGAGGAAACGCCAGGGAAGAGGAAGCAGCTTCCTTTTCCTCGGTCTGGGAGCGAGATATCTGCCGTCACCGGAAAACTTTCGTTACGGAACACTTCGGAACGGGACTCTCGTAACCACCTGGTATCACGTCCTGGCCAGGGGCGCCACCTGCGACTACCGATTCCCTTTCCCGTGTGAGTCAACGGAGAATTGATTATTAGCTCATCATTTCTACGGAACAAAAGTGTTGTCACTAGAGACCGGAAAAAATATGTAGTATTAAACGTCCAAATATATACATTAATATGTAATGAAAACAGTAAGAATATGTAATAAATACGTAAAATCGAATATAATATGTAATATTAAAATTCTCTAATTAAAAACCATTTACATAGCACAAAATTACATTCAGAAAGATTGCTCTCTTTACGTCATACAACTTTCTCGTCGTAGTAAAGCTTAATCTATTGTAATCCAGGACCGTAGTTTAACAGCCAGACTAATTGAAATAGAAGCAATCGCACAAACTAGCGAGATCTACGACCAGTAAACACACTGTAGCATCTTCATCGACGTGTTACACGTCGGCGATCGCAAATTTTTCTCCAAAATTAGGATTGCAGATCATAAAACGCGGTGATAATGATATTTTGGACAACTAGCTTTCCCCAAAAATGTAGGAAAAAGCTCATTTTTTAATACATATTTTCATAAAAAAATGTGGAATTAAATTGAAGAAAATCGATAAAATAAGAAAATATACTGTGAAAACAGCAAAATATGCAAAATATGTAATATAGTATTAAATATGTAAAAATAAGCAACGAAAAAATTCGATATTGTGTTAGAAGGGCTATGATTCGCCAAGATTACAGTTTTCAGAACGGTAAGTAGAAAGACAAAAAATATGTAATTATATAAAAATCCGGTCTCTACTTGTCACAGACATACTAAATTAGGAAGGAATTGTCCAGTCGACAATCGAAAGGGAGCTCTGTAAGGTCATAGCATAAAGGTCACTGAAAAGGTACTTTCTGCAAATTACATAAAGACGGAAAACTAACTTCACAATTATTCCTGAAGAAATGCGAAGGGGGTAAAATAACCACTAGGGTTCTCACTTCAAGAAGTTGACGCTCATTTCACAGAACTTGTTGATAATGATTAAGACCAGCAATTCAGAGACATACCTTTCAACAAATTGTGTTTGTGTTATGAACACTACCTTCTCCGTTTTATTTTTATTTGCTAATTGCGAGCATAAGGATAAAACGATGCATACATGAAATAAAATCATAAGCGATCGCATTCTTTACTGTTTATTGACGTATAAAAGGTTATTTGCATATTTTATGTCTAGAATACAAAACTCAATATCCTGTTGAGATTTTCGGAGAAAAGCATAAAACCATTGTCCTTTCCTCATTAAAATAACATTTTCCATTATTGTTTAAATATCACTGTAGCAAAAAATCTCATTGGGAACTAATAATGAAATGTAAGTAGTATAATACACATTGGTTCATTACACAACGTTCCTAGAATTCAAACAAAACATTTGCTACCATATCAAAGATCACATCAAGTGGAGTTTCTAATCGATCTAGTTGCATTATATAGTACTCAGAGCCTACATAATACCACGATTAGTTTTCAAGGACCGTATATCCTGAATTACAAATCTGACTGACTGAATGATGCGGCTCTGAGAACCTTGACAGCCTCGCAATGCACTTTCAACTGGATGAAAACAAGACTCGTAGGAAATTTCTCCGGCAGCCGAAAGGACTGCATTGAGTTTACAGAACGTGAACTAAGTGGCTCGTTAGGTTTCACGCCACGAGGCCTCCTGAGCGCGGATCACGCAGAGCGAGAAAGGAGGGGGGAGGCGACAGCGGGTAAGGCGGAGGCGGAGGTGAAGGCGAAGGGGAGAAAGGTGAAGGAGGGGGCGTGGAAGGCGGCGCTGGTAACAGGAAATACAGAGGACAGGAAGGCGGAGAAGAGGAAGGTGTAGGCGGAGGATAGGGAAGTGGAGGTTGAGAAGAAGTATTCATTGATCGATTATTTCGTTTTCCGAGCCATCAACTGCTACGGTCATTATTCCCGTTTGTGTAGTGAATTTTTTATCGCGGGAAGTGGCGGGGTTCATCCTCCGCTGGATGGTGAAATCCGACGCCATCCTAAATATATCGAATTTGCGGGGATTTTTCCCTGCCAGGTATCTCCATCAGCGGGGCAACGCCTCAGCCAGGATAAACTGTAAGCTCCCTAACATTGTAATAGGACCTCTCGGTCTGAGGCTCTTTAGGGACAGTTGATGCCTCGAGCCACCTCAGTCGCTGAAGGAGGCGGAGAAGTCGGAGAGGGGAAAGAGGGAGGGGGAGATGTGGAAACGGTGGAGGAGGCGTGGAAGCAAGAAGTGGAGGCGAGCAAGTTGGAGGTTGATGCGGGGGATGCACAGGAGGAGGTGGGGCACGCGAAGACGTGACGGGAGTGGAGCCGCAGGCAGATGTGTGTGGAGACGTGTGTGGAGGCGCGCGTGGAGGCGCATGTGGAGGCGAGCAAGTTGGTGGTGGGGGAGGCAGAGGCGGAGGCAGAAGAGGAGGTGAGGCAGGCGGAGACGTGACCGGAGTAGAGCCGCAGGTAGAGGTGTGCGGAGGCGCGTGTGGAGGCGAGTATGTTGGAGGCGGAGGTGGGGAAAGCAGAAGCGAAGGCGAGTCAGGCGGAGGCAGAGGAGGAGGTGGAGCAGGCGGCGACGTGACGTGAGGGGAGCCGCAGGCAGAGGTGTGTGGAGGCGCGTGTGGAGGCGCGTGGCGAGGTGCGTGTCGCGCCGCTTCCGGGCGTCCCCGCTACGCGTCGGTGGCGCCCTGGCACGCGGCTGGGAAGAGGCGGGGGGCGCGACCGTGCAGGCAGTGACACATGTGGTGGTGGTGCCCGCAGTCGTGGCAGCCGTGGATGCTGAAATGGCAGAATCCACACCGGCGGCATTTAAGACGTCAGCGGGAGGAGTGAAGCCGGTTTTTAAATGTGTGTGGGGGGGAGCACAGGCAGGGCTTGATTTCTGGCGGAGCGCGACGGAACGGAGTTCCGGTACATCTGGAATATAGTATTATATTATATTGTAAATATGTAACTTTTTTCTATTAAATTTATAATTAATTTGGGGCGCATTCCGGTACCTTAACGTTTACAAGTCAAGAACTGGGCGGAGGTGATGGAGGAGGTGGCGATGGTTGTGAAGAGGCGATGGTATAAAGGACGTCGGGGGGGGGAGGTGTCGGTGATGGCGGTGGCGGCGGTGGGGTGGTGGGGTGGTGGGGTGGTGGGGTGGTGGTGGTGGTGGTGGTGGTGACAGCGGATGAGGAGGCGATGGCGACGATAGGGAAGGCGGCGACAATTCTGGAAGAGGGTAGGTCAAGGAAGGCTACACGCGGCGGGAGGCGATGGTATTGAGACGGTGTTTGAGGACGCTGGTCGAGGCGATGATAATTGCAGCGTAGTAAAACGCTTATATCGTTCGTGGACTGCAGCAGCGGCACAACTAAAAAAATAAGGTGTTGAGGTAAATGAGTTTCAAGTTTTCTCCTTGTATTGAAATGCATCATATTTGCATTCACACTTCTGCCAATTTGTTGTTGGAATACTGTACTGTAACGTATGTTGCTGTTGCTGCTGGAAGACCAATCTGCATTTGTGGAGAGTGCATTAACTCAAAACTCGTATTTTTTTTAGTTGCGCACTAGGTAAGATGGATTTAGTTGGTTCGTGGTGCCTTCGTTAAAAAGAGAAAAAGTATGTGCAAGGATACGACGCGCCCACGAGCAATACAGTCGTATGGACTCCTGCCGGATGTAACGTACGCGCACTACACGAATGAAAGGAGCACGCTCACCTCTACTGTCTCCAAACGCCTCTCTACTGTACCTGAACCAATTTGCTTGCACTACGCTGTTAACCTCCATTATGAGTCACAGCATCGGCTGTTGTCGTTTATTGAAAAATGACAACGAAATTTCCTGAAATACCTGGGAGGTCTAGACGATAAGACGGACGATTAGCTTAGCGACTACGTAACACCATCGGAATGAATGCCGCTAAAACGGTACAATCCTGACGAAATCCTGCTTCGAGCTCGTTTCGTCCCCTATCAGCTGGTCTACAGTTTCACGTCTCGTGTCCTAATCGCCTCATTGACAAATGACCACGCCGTTATCCGCCCCACACCCCCCTAGACCTTGGCGAAGGACAGGGAAGGCCAATATCTGCGGTTGCGGAAAACGTGGCGCATTGAATCCTTGCTCCTACTTTTCTTCTTTTAAAGAAGGCACCACAAACCAACTGAATACATCTTTACCTTTTCCACACAATAATTATTGACAGTAATTCTGCCGAATCATACTGGGGTGTCGGTGAATAACATATAGGCATGTTTCACGTTTATTTCACAAACGACGGCTAACTTGTGCGAAGGCTGTGGAATTCCATTTTATTTTTGTCGTTCTAGCATCTGGAGAACACTCTCAAGAAAATAAATATATTTATAAAGTTAGAATGCAAGAAACAGTATTGTAAGGGAAGAATGAAAAAATAAATCAATTTTAGATTACATAAATTATAAACAATTAGGATGGTTTGGTCACAAATCGAATGGAAATGAATCGTTTACCCAAACAAATATATAATTGGACTCCATTAGGAAGAAGAAAAAAAGGAAAGACCGAAAAATACTTGGAATCAGAAAATTTATAAATTGCTAGAAACCAATTGTTTGAAAGAAGAGGATTGCTATGATAGAGAAAAAATGAAGGAAAAAAAAATTAAAATCAGTGTTCATATAAACTTAATGTAACAGAAAAGTGATTCTTTTCATTGCATAACTTAACCCGTAACTACAGACAAGAGTCAAACTGACTAGGCCGTGTTCATTTACGAATTGCAAACATTCCACGAATCTATTTCACTCTTCTATCTTATTTCAACACTGATTGTTGTGATTTTGAAGCGAATTGCATTGTTCTGTGTATTTTTATTGTGATTTTTTTTGACTATTGGTGGAAGTGGGAGTCATTTTGGCTCCGTGCCTGCGTTTACGCAACTGGTTTAGTAAGTACTAGTTCTCCTGTTTTTGAATGTTTTGAAATGAATAAATGCAAGAAAAGTATTATTGAGGAAGGTGACACCCGACGCGAGGCAATGAAGCGCCTTATATTAAGTATATCAATGTCTATTAATATTAATTATATTATATTAATATTAAATATATCAATGTATTAATGTGTATATTAATTATATATTGTTAATGTGTTAATGTGTCTGTTGCTAATAACCTTAATAATTGATGCGACATAAAATAAAATAAATTAAAAAATATGAAGCGCCTCCTCTGGAGGTGGGGGGGGGGCTCGTTGGGCAAACGTTGGGCACCCCCCCCGCCACCGCATCATTGCTTCCGCCACGCCATTTCCGCTCGCCTCCGCTTCCCGACCGCTTTTGGACGACGGGATTCTCAATGGACGGTTGAATTGCGATAGTGACGTTTTGGTTTATGAAATTGGACTTTTTTGAGAAGTCATCATCTACATGTAAGCCCGTTTTTCGATAAAATGTCCAGTAATTGTTAGATGATTCGCCTAGCGATAAAACACCGATTGTTCCTTATATAATTTTATTTCTTCCTGGGACTTTTTCCAGTTTCAGCCGATGTCGGCTATCTGTGCCGAGTACCCACTATGTCCCTCATGGGGACACATGTTAACCTTTACACTAGACCAGGGCTTTTCAACTGGCGGCCAGCGGGCCGCATGCGGATCTTTTTGTGCGGCCCGCGACTGCTTTGAAAATATTTGTTATACCAACCAAATACAATACAATTGCACAATTCATCGTATTTTTATTTAATGATATATTAATTTTCTCATTGTAAGACATCAACCATTAAGCATGTTGAATAAAAGTCGTATCTAATATATTTGTTTCAGTATAAGATCAGTAGTTAGGGAAAAAACCCTTCTTAAATTACGGTTGCGGCCCTCGGCTTAATAGAATTTGATATGTGGCCCGTAAGCCCTTCTAATTTGGGCAGCCCTGCACTAGACACACACATGCGGATTCCTCGAACTGTGGTCAGCAGACTCACAAGGTCTTCCGCGACAAAACACGTACGTGGAAAACAAGGGGGCAAACAATAACGCTCATGGCGGGATTCGAACCCGCGACCCTTCAGACCGAGGCGCTGAGTCGGCACACGCTCTGGTCACTTCGGCCACCAGGTCGGTTCTCCCTTGTAGAATACTATTCGTATGAATTGCTTGAAGAAGTACAAGGATAAGGCACTAGCCACAGTATGCCTCCCGCTGTTTGTAAATGTTAATATCTCGATTTTGATCAAAGTGTGTCTCATCTTGTTACTCTTTATAAACAAGAACAAGGCATATCTGGAAGCAAGATAGGCCACCAATTTTCCTAAAATAGAGAATAGAGGGAGACTTGCTGTGGCTTGTCTTGTTGTTGCCCCAAGCCCGTTATATTTTTTAGGCCTTTTGGTTGTAGGCTGAATTCAGATCTTGAAAATACAATTCGCTGTGTATCTTTGCATTGAAAGGTACAAGTCAATCGCATAGAAACACATGTCACAAAAGATTTGAAGATATTGGTCGATTTTTAGCACGAATTTCCAAACATCTTTGGGACTCGATATTTTATTTTTAAATATCATCGGCAATTCTTTAAACCTGTTTGAACTAATCGCCACAATACTATTGGTAAATGATAACCTATGGGAAATTGATTACCATAAAGAAGCATTGAATGATCGAGAATAGATCGTGTTAACTTCGTCGCGAACCTGTTTTTACATTGTACATTGGTAGTTAAAAGTTCCACTTGCGGTGCGCAGGGTTGCAAATTGTGACGAAAACGAAGAATAGAACGAAAAACATCTCAGATGTAAAAAGTATCCAGCGTTTAAAGATAGTATAGCTGCCTTGCCCTGGTGCTAGAATGCGCTGTAGATTGGTAGGTAGAAATAATCGTCATTTATTACCCAAGACGATAAAGAGAAACTTCACCTTCGAGAAGAAAGTATTACCTCACGAGCGTCGAAGGAGTGATATGATTAAGTATCTTCATTGTCGTGTATAATATTTTATTTTATTTAATTAGTTTTAGAGTAATAAACTGTCCGAATAATCCTGCTGCAAGAAGCTTTTACGAGATTACTTACAATCTCCCCGCAGGTGATTAAACAGTTACTTAATTATAAGACGTGTAGTTAACAAAGGTAACGTCTTTAAGGTTCTGTTTAACTAAAAAATCCCTCTCAAAGAAAATTCATTTTTACCTAAAGTTCACTTTTCTCACAAATCAAGCGTTCCCGCACTAAAAAACCACAAGAGCAACCCCTCCCTCCACGTGGTTCCCAGATTATCGTTTTCCCATGTTATTTCAGTAGTATACCTTCCCTTTGCGGCTCTCAAACGCAATCAATCTTTATAAATGAGGTTTCTAAAGAAAGAGAATTTCACGGAGACGTGACTAATTGCACTTGAATTTTAAAATGTGAAGGACTTATTTAAAAAAACGCGTATAAACATTCATGTAAAATGCAACTCGCGACGCACGTCAAGATTTTTTAATCTATATCGTTAAAAACTCCTAAACGAATCGTTCTAGGGCCTTAAAAACTACAATATTGAGGCCAAAGACCTCAAAGAAACATTCCTCACACCGTAATCTACAGGATGAGATTTTCTTGACCATTCTATTACACTTTGCCGGTTCGACGTTTCTCGATTGTGCCCCACCTGTTCAGAGCCTGTAGAATCTGCAACTGTATGTGATATTACTAATTAATTGATATTCTATGCGACTGAATTTCACAGGTGTACCTCTTTGCTCGATAATAAAGTAAAATAAGAATAGTTTGTTTTGACAAGAGTGTATTATATTGTTATCAATTACAAAGTGAAATATAGAACAAGTGACGGAGGATATGAGGGTCTTTAAGAAATGTATACATTACAGGCTTAATATGGAAAAGGAAAAAGAAGGAAGAGGGTGGGGTATAGCCTGCGAGAGTTCTCGCACGGGCACGCTTGTTTTCTTTACACACATCGTTGAGAAAGCCAGACCGGTGCGGCGTCCAAGGGTGCAAGGGTCCTCGGACTATTCCCGTCCGGGTGGCGGCGAGGACGTCGCGTGGACGGTCTGATCGCGCAGTCGCTTCTGCTGCGGCCGCCGCCGCCACCCTCACAACCCAGGCGTCGCGACGCCTCGCCTGTCGCCGCCGCCTCTGTCTCGAGCGCCGCGTCGGTCTTTTCGAGCACGCTGCCTCCGCCGCCCTCACCGCCGCCGCACACTGGGCCCGAATGACACCTCGGTCGCGAACAACTTTTTTTTTCACTTTCTCGCTACCGCTTACGTCGCTGTAGAGAGAACGTTATGTAATGCTGCGAGAGAGAACGGCGAATTTCCGGCAGAAAACTCTCTTTACAGGGACCTGGTAACGAAAAACTGGATAAATTCTGTTGCTTAATTTCGAAAAAAAATACTGTAATACGTGGTGTAGTCAGCGTCCATGTTTTGTGGGTCTTTGATAACGGAAAATCGAATGACAGCAAAAACATCTCTCCGTCCGACAGTCTGTGAATAACCATCTAAACCGTTCAGCCGATTTTTTCCAAAACTGATATACCCTAATCGATCTGACGGATTTCGCGATCTCTTGAATTTGAAACCGATATTTTAATTTTGAGGGGTACTTTATATGAAGCCCCTGGAACATTTTCAAAATTAAAAAAAGGCTCCATCGTTTTTGATTAAATTTTGTAGTTGGGTAGTGTGAACGACGTTTAAGAGAATGGTGCAGGTCTCATTTCCGTTAAAAAATCATTTTTAGAAAAATGGGAATATTCAAATTTTTTTCTGCTTCTTCCTACAACTAAAATTTTGAGGAAAGAGATTCTTTACCTAAATGAAATCAGTTTTTAAATATTGATTTTGAAATGAGATCACGTACAATTTCTTGAAAATTTGAGTACTTTCACATAATTTTGCGTGAAAATACGGGCGAGAAAGTACGTGCTGTTTTAGAACCACTAGTTTTTCATTTCTTTTAATGATTTTACGAATATTTCACATTGGACTCCAAGTATGCGAATACGAGTACTGTCGAATTTGCACAAAAAAGAAACAAAAACGAAAGAAAAATAAACGAAAAATATTTGGGAAAATGATGAAACATTTGAAGACCATTTTAGAAAGTAAAACATCAAGAAATTGTACGTTTTTTTACGTAAATTATACGTACCGTTTAAATTATACGTACCATTTCTAAATTTTATGTTATTAAACTTAATTTAGAATTAAGAAGTAAAGTCGGGCTGTTTTCTGTCTCACGTATTTTTTAGTAAATAACTAGGCTCTATCCAAACGTACGAATTCATACATAACTGAAATAATGCTTATTTAATTCTGGTAACTGATGTACTACCTTTCGCATTTATACTTTAATGTTGGCGAAACTTAAGTTTAGCATAAGGGTGTAGTGTGCATAATAAACACAATGAGAGCTTAAATGACCTCTCTTTCCGAATTGTTTACTTTTAGCTTTCATGTTTATTTTCATGGTGAGATACGTCCATAAACTTTCAAAGCGATATTACTGTTTCTCACAAAATTATATTTAGTTCTAATTGTGAGAACGCCACGAACAAGGTCAATTTTGACAGGTCTCCATTAGTCAGGTTTCACTTCTGAACCGTTTCGCTCAGTGGCGCTCTCTTAGGAAAGAGGGCTTAACGGGCATCCCCCCCGTCCCTCAAGAGTAGCCAATGATACGCATTCCAAAATTCAACTTTAACTAATTTTCTATATTAATGACAGTTATTCAATATATCAGTTGTTAACGTTTTTAATATTAACTATAAGTCAGCTACAAAAAATACACTTTATTTTCAACATGAATGAAAAGTTTATTTACAAGAAACGTCAAGTCGGCTTGACACTACACCCGTATAATTGGGTTTTTATTTCTTGGCGCGTGAGGGTTTGTCTTCATGATTTAATATATCATGGCATTTCGCATTTTCCCCCTCGGTCGTGCCGCTAGATGTCACACGATCGCGACCAATCGAGCAGTGCTGGCGATCATGCGACATATAGCGGCAAAAGACGCGAAATGCCGTGCCGCCATCGTAAAGACAGGCCCTCACGCGCCAAGAAAGAAAAACACAATCATACCCCCCCCCCCGAGAAAAATCCTGGGTGCGCCCCCATTTATACTGCGATTTTCGTAACTTTGTCCTTGACAGGAATCAGCTGTTTCGCTGCCATCCAATCAGGAGCTTATATTTCGCGACAGTGACGTCACTATGGTGACGTTCAAGCTCCAGATTGGATAAAATATTAACTATAAGTCAGCCAAAAAAAATACACTTTATTTTTAGCATAAATGAAAAGTTTAGGACCACTAGTTTTTCATTTTTTAAATGATTTTATTTCACATTGAACTCCAGGTATACGAATACGAGTATTGTCGAATTTGCACAAAAATTTTTCCTAACTTTGCCCCTGACAGCTGATTTCTGTCAGGGGCACAAGTTACGAAAATCGCAGTGTATGCGCGCCGCAGTGTTCTTCGGGCCCAGTGTGCGTCGCGTCGGCGACCGGCGGAGGCCGCGTCCCGGCCGCGTGCTCTCACGCGCCGCGCTCCCGCCACCTCCTCACCCTCCTCCTCCTCCGCTCGTCGCCTGTCGCCGTCGCCCATGGAAAACCGAATAAGGGCCCAGCTGCGGCGTCGGCGGTTCGCGCCGCCGCCGCCGCCAAGCGCCACCGCCGCTGGGCTTCCAGGGCCGCGCGTTCCCACGTCCATGGGCGCAGCCAGGGCAAGGCCGGTGCGACACGGCCCCGTGGACTCGGCCTTGGGCGGCGTGCAAACGGCGAGGGTTTGGGCGAGACGGGGATTTTGGACACGGCAGTCAGCGCCTTGGGTACGGCATGCATTTTGGATAAGATAGGGATTTTGGGTACGGAATGGATTCTTGGCACAGCATTAACTCTGGGCACGACGTCGATTCTGGGTATGGAATCTACTCTGAATACGCCATCAATTCCAAACTCTGCACCAATTGTGGATATGGCTCTGACCCCTATGGACTTAGCATCGATTCTGGAAATGGCCATGAGAATCATGGATTCAGCGTAGATTTTGAATATGAGATGAATGCCATGGATACGGCGAAAATTGTCTTGGCAGCGGGATGAAAACTGGATATGCCACTGAGCGCCGTGGATATGGTTTGGATTATGGATATAGCATGGCTTTTGTATTCTGCACAGAACACCACGGCTACGGCATAGATTCTAGGTACTGCATTGCGCCACACGAATATGTTGTGGATTCTGCATATTGGATACATGGGTACTAAGCGTCATACGTTCTGCATACAACACTAAGTGCTTTGGATATTGATTGAAAACTGAATACGCTCTTGAGCGGATTCGGCACTGAACGCCATGGATACAACACTGAACGCTTTGGATACTGTAGAGATTCTGAAATCAGCAAAATTCGCCGAGGATACGTCAATGAACGCCATGGATTCAGTTTGTATATTGAACATGGCAAAGAGCATCATTGATACGGCAGATCGGCACAAGCAAACGTTTCAGTTTAATATTTCATAATACAATATATTCTGGATGAAAGAGATGTTTTTGATTATGAATCAATCGTTTTCAATACTGTTCATGTGATTGGATTGGGAAAACCTTAGAAATACTTTTTAAAATGTTTATCACAATAACAGGAAGCTTGTAATACGTGTAGAAAATAGGCACGTATATTAAATTCATTATAGAATTTAACAAAATATGTAAATTAAATATAATATCTCAAAAATAAACTAAATTTAAAACTATAATTTTTTTAATTAATATTGTGAATACTGTAACACAGTTTAGTAAGCTTTTGGAAGATTTTACTTCATTGTGGAGGAAAACTATTCACGTTTTAAGACGGTAGTATATTCCTATTTTCAAAGTTCCTATTTTCATTATTTTATAGCGCGTAGTGTTGCTGGATGATTTTTGTTTTTTATTACCGGAAAACCAGCGTACGTGGTTTTATTAATATTAAAAAGTGCTTTGCGCACACATTTTTTTCAGCATTGAATACAACCAGGGGTGATGCAACCGATCATTTAGGGGGGCATCGTAGATTTTGTTAAATAATAAACAAATTTGTTATTATATTGTATGTTATTTCTGTACTGTAGGTATAATACTAAACAAAATTATTGTTTCAATAATAATTACATAATACAAACGTAAGTAAATATTTAAATCAATTGCGTCAAATAAAGGAAGGTAAACGAAAACTAAGCTTTCTTTTGGGGAGGGGGGTACGCCCCCCTGGATCCGCCAGTGAATACAACTTGACGTCACGCCGACATCACCGCTGCCTTTCTGTGCCGCTCCCACGACCATGAGTGCTGTCGCACGCTTTGCGTCGAAAGGAAGAGCCCGCGCACACAAAAATTACTTCCATGTGTTTAATCCTCGCGTATCGAGTGAGAACCGGTTTGTGGGCTCGATGCAGCGGCAGCTATGCGACAACAATGTGACGAAAGTTACATGTGAAGAAAATGTAGTTTTGTTTTCCAACTGAACAAAAAAAGGCACATTGAAATAAATCTAAATAAAAGCCAGACACAAATATTTACCCTACGTAGACCAGACTTCACTCCAAATCTCACATATCGATCACAAAATATCCCCTGGCACACTCCCAACAAAACTGTTAAATAACCTGGAGTTCTGTTTGCTAAAACTAAAAGACTTACATTGCGGTAAAATATACAACACCGATTACTTCTAGCCACTAACAGAGTCCATCTGTTACACCATGTTCAAATTATCTCCCTTACATGTTGCTATTCATCTTTAAAAATCAATGATCTGTCCCATACTGCCATACGCTTCACCAGTCTGGGTTGTCGCAGAGAAAATAAATATCAATAAAAAATGCAAATTTCCCAAAATTGATTCCTTCCCACTATCACAAAAGCTCCTTCGTTATTTATCTTTAACTACAACATATTCTATATCTATTGTATCTGTCTTACGCCGCTGCAGAGGAACAAAGGCCAAACATGAATAAATAAAAAAAAGAAGATGTAGTTAAAAACAAGCACTGAAATTTCGAAGTGGTTAGAAGATTGCCTATAGTGGGTTGGTACTTGACTTTTAGTTAAAACCGCTAACTTGAGCTCGAGGAAGACAACAGATATCTCATAATGGAAAACTATTGTGATATCATTACAAAGGGTATTTACCAAGATAGCAATGCTAATCGTCACTACACAAGATACTTCATTTTAGACGAGTTGCACTTTGAATTGCTCACACGTATTGTAATGGAATATTTAATTGCTGAAAGAACGTTCTGATCATCACACATTTTATTTCAGGAAATTACTAATCCTCCTTTACTTTCCAATATTAGCGCAAATTTCGACGCAAATTACCTGTTGTAGCGACTAAAACAACACACACCGTACATGACAAGGAAATTCATACAAATAAGAAAAGCCAGAGTAGAAAATAACTGAAAAAGAAAGACGTAGGAAGGACAAGCAAGAACTTCAGTTATGACTTGGCGGCGTTATTTGTTTTTTGTGTGGCCAAATTGTCGGTAAGGGACTATTAGTCACAATCAGACTTCTGCATGTTAAGAAATTGATTAATAAAAGCCGTTGTCAGTACGAGCATTGATTGATTGACTGCTTCCAGGAGTTTCATCTACTGAATGGACATTATTCCCGTTTGTGTAGTGTGAGTTATCTCCCGGGAGGTGCGGGAATTCCCCTCCGCTGGAACGTGAGATCCAGCGTCGACCAACCACGTCCGCTTGCGGGATTTCCCCTTTCCACATCTGCCTTCCCAGTCGGGGCGTACTCCAAGCTACCGACACGTGTAAGTGTAGTGTAGGTAAGTGTTGTAGTAGTATAAAGGGAAAGGAGGGGGGAAAGATGGCCCTGGGTGACTCCTTGGTTAGCGTGCTCGCTTTCCACGGCGCAACCCTGGGTTTGATTCCCGACCGGGGCAAAATAACAAACTGTGCGCTTTCCTTCCAAATGTCCCATTATCTATTGTTGTGTGATGATGAGAAATTCTACCCTAAAGTTATGAAGACCAATCTATACGGTGGAAGGGATGTCTTCGTGCTAACCACACGAAGTCCTTATCCCACGGCAGTCTGGGTCACCGCTGATCGGCCAAGCCCGTAGCGAGCTGTCGAGCCTTAGGGACAGGGCAGGACAGGACAGGACAGGGGAAAATATGAAGAAGAGAGGATCACGCGCGTTCCGTGGCCCGTTTGTTAGGTAATGCTCCGGCACTCGCCTAGCATTGATCGAAAAACTACTGATCACAGCAGCTGTAAACTAGTATTCTCCAGAATAGTTGAATACCACCTCGCCAGCAACCTTGTTACTGCCCATGTTTTATCTCAACGCACTTAGGTTACGAATGCCATTGGAACACATTAGCGATTTTTATGTACCCCTGAATGTGAATACACCCAGGGCAAAAACGGCGCCTGTAGAGACAACGGGAGACCGGAAATGTGGCAAACTTCCACCCACGCACTGCGCGTGCCCGGAAGCAGTAAAAGTCTAAAAACAGAAGTGTGGGTACTCGGAATCGTTATTTCGAGATAGGACGAAGGTCACGGAAAAGAGAACTCTGAATGTGTTTGAATCAAGGTTTACTGAGACCGAATAAAATTGATTTTCCTTCTTGTTTTTGCTCGCACCTGTTAATGTTCAAAAATATTTATTTCATAATCGAGTCATCTGATTTGCTTGCTACACTGTATAATAATCTATATACATCATCAAATGCGAACACATTTTCAAGAAACTACTGCTCGTCCGAGTAAATGCTTGATGCCGTAAATTCATCCGTATTATGTAATAACTAAGATTTCGCTAAGGAAAATAACTTTGAAATGCAAAATTCATTTAAAGAGCCAGATATGTTTAGTAATATGTATGGACAACCATCATTCTGCTGTAATTTATAGATGGAATTTATCGATTCTGATGGAATTTATCGATGCACATTACTTAACTCTAATGAAAGAAATTAAACGACCAAAATAAAAAGAATAAAGATTACGTGACTTAACAATCGAAACTATTGAAAGAAAAGAAATTTACATGATCATTACACGATTAAGGAATTCAAAAACATTTGTCAATAAACAATTGAGATTTGTTAGTTTAATTTTAAACTTATTATCTATGAGGCAACTAGCAAATGACAAAATATCTAAAAAAATGTCGACTCAAATGTCGAGCGCTGAACTCATTAGTAATGGTGTCACTGCTTCAGAAGTAGAGAGTGTAACAGGACATATTTCCTCTTCCAAGAATATACTTTGACATATCGGATGAAACGTTCAGTTATGTCGTCCTACTCAAATGACGGATGTTCTAGGCACCCATTGTAGTTAATGTAGGACAAACAAGAATTCCTAAGAATGTTATTAACGGAATGGATGTATGAATGAGCAATAGCTATGTGATTCCTTATGGCCTACCTTAAACCCGACATTGATCCGAAGAGTTAATAAAAATATTATTTTTACTTTTTGTAAACGCATATTATTGGGAACAAAAAATGTTAATTAGGTGTACTGTCAAAATATTTTAAGGCTTAAGAAGAGTTACTACTTGGTTGTACTTATATGGTTAATGTGTAATTTTTATAGCACTGTTTTTAACAGGTATATAATTAAAATAAAAATTAGTAATATTTTTTATTTATTATTATTTATTTCCACACATGCATCTCGATTACCATGAAAAAGAGATACACGATTCATCTGTCATAATCAGCACAGGATTAACCATCAATGTTCAGAAACTTCCTCACAATGTTGCATGTGCCTAGTATAACCATCTTCTGCACCTAGATGGACAACCCCTTCTTCAGTAGCAGTTCAGCCAGGGATTCCTGAAGGAACTCAGGAATTTCACCAGCGGCACCCGGAATACTGGTACAATTGTCACTATTTCCACGTCGTTCCTTTATCTCGTTTGCCAGAGGTTGATATTTTATAATTTTTTCACTCCTTTTCTTTGAGATGTTGTGAGCTAGCGGGACAGCGACATCAATCAGATACACCTTGTTTTCTTGTCACGCCATACAATGTCCGGTTTATTAGATGATACAGACTTATCTGTTAGGATGGACCTGTTCCAGTACATTTTGTGACTATTATTATTATTATTATTATTATTATTATTATTATTATTATTATTACTATTCATTATTGTTATCTTCTATATTCACCAATAATGGCATTAAATATCGGCCGTATAAAATGTACTCCAGGTTGCAACCAGCTTTCTAAGAAGCACTTGTGGTGTGAGTGCCTCTACAATTTTTTGTGCAAATTTGGGTTGTATCCAATAACGTTACTGTTAATAATAATTATTATTGATAATAATTATACATCAAGAATTATTAATAAATATCAACAATATTTCATTATTACAATATTTGTAATTATGAGTTAATTAATAATAAACTATTATTATTATTATTATTATTATTATTATTATTATTGGCCACTGATTTATTTCCTCGATTAAAGGGGCGGGGCGAACAAGTGTCTCTTGGCACGTGCCCGGAAGTAGTGCTTAGCGCGTCCGGCGCGCAATGGACGTGGAACGGCGCTGGCGGCGGCCGCGGCGAAAGCTGCGAGGTCCTGCTTTTCTGTTTCCCCGTTCCAGTTTCGTCGCCGCGCACGCACGTCCCGCGCGCCGCCGCCACTACCACCACCGCCATCACCGCCATCACCACCATACCACCATCGCCGCCCCGCCATCGCCGCCACCGCAATCGCCGCCACCGCCATCGCCGCCACCGCCATCGCGCCACCGCCATCGCCCTCCACCGCCATCGCCATCACCGCCACCGCCACCGCCGCATCACCACCATCACCGCCACCGCCCTCGCCGCCACCGCCATCGCAGCCACCACCGCCGCCGCCATCGCCGCCACCGCCATCGCCGCCACCGCCATCGCCGCCATCCGCCCAGATCGCCCCCACGCCATCGCCATCGCCGCCACCGCCATCTCCATCGCCAGGGCCGCCCCCGCCACCACCGCCATCCACCACATCGCCGCCACCGCCATCACCGTCACCGACACGCCGCCACCGCCATCGCCGCCACCTCCATCGCCGCCATGCGCCATCGCCACCACCGCCACACCGCCATCGCCGCCGCCGCTGCCGCCGCCTCACCGTCGCCGTCCGTCTCTCGGTGCGGCGTGGCCGTTGCAAACAATACTCAGAAGACGCCCGCAAGGCTATTCTGACGCCAACGTCACTCACCGGAATCCGGGATGAAGTTGACCGGCCCTGCCCAGCAATTGACGGAAAAAGGGCCCGATGTGCAGAGAGGATAGTGGGGGACACGTTATACCCACACAAAAATTCAAATTTATTCAGTAGTTTTTTTTTATAATTTTTAATTTTCCTCCCTACACTATATACACATTTATCTATATACCCTATAGGGAGGAAAAGTAGGAACCACGTCAACACATACGATTATCGAATTTTCGGTTGTACAATCCTTGTTTCTTTAGAGCTGCACTTGGCACAATAGTAGGATTGAGGACTTTATTGCTGTGCCAAAGATGGTTACGATAGGTACAGGTGACAAGGAAATCCATTCAATTTTTGAAAATCTCGAAAATCAGGATCTGCTCAGTCTGCCTGCCTATTTGGATAGATGGCGGATGTAAATGTCAAGAATCTGTGTCTGAATGTCTCTGATGAGAAATAGCTTTTGAGCTCAAACTTTATTTGTAAGTCACAAGTAAGGCTCTAGTTCTGTCGTTCCGTAATTTGAAGGGAATTTTACATGAAGTCCCTGCGATATTTTCAACCTTTTCTAGAAAATGGCAGCATTTTTTAAAAAAAATTTCGGGGTTAGAGGAATGTTAATTTATAAATATGGCATAATTCCGACCTTCATTAAAACTGAAATTTTCAAAATTGCAAAGTTCAAATGCTTTCGAACATGACTTACACCTCCAATATTATAGAGATTTCTTTTGCGATGGAATTTATCTCTCAATTTGTAGATCATTAAATGATTTTCTGCACTTAAAAATGTAGTAGGCGTTTATTAATAACAAAAACAAAAGTTAAGAAAGTTTCGATTGCCGAGCATTCCTGTTGGTGTCTTATTTATTATTTACGTAAACGCACATTAACAAACGAAAGCCCCGCGAGTTTTAATAATTTTTCAATGCAGAATACAGAAATGCTTTTACAAGTATTTTATATACAAGAAGTCTAAAAATAACAAACGCATGCCAATAGTTGTGTCTACCACGTAAGGTCATAAACGAACCCGATGTGTATGGTAGAGAAGTTACAGCCAGACAAATACTAAATCCGAGAGCATAAACAAGAGTTGTTGATTGGTTAACAAAGTAATATTTAGAAAAAACTTGAAATTTAATACTTCCTAATGATGGAAGTCATTAGATTATTTAAATTCTAAACAACATTAGTGAACTTTTGTAAAATAAAAACGAAAAAACTTGACACAAACTAGTTTTCGAACTGAAAAGATGTATTGTTTATCATTTACTCTCGTATCCTTAAAATACTACAGCAACATCACTGCGGCTTCAGCTCTTGCAATTTTAATGTGACATTCACAAACATATAAATGATTAACAACCCGAGTAACTCGATTCAACAGTTTGACGTGACTAAATTTTCCCACGTTTGTCAATGTGAGATTAATCACTTTGATAAATGAACATTTGTAATATATTTCATAAACTCGAATTAAAACAATGTGTATGATCTTAAATCATTAGCACAATGCAGTTGTACATTGTGAGAAAACATAGGTTATTCTCTAAGCAAACAGGTTTTCTAGTGCAAACAACAATCAAGAACAATTAATTGATTGGAAGTATAGGACTGAATTTCAATTTGCTTTCATAACCTACTGCTCTTCTTCTTGCGTAAAAATACAATTCACATTTGTATTAGTTCCATCCACTATGAATATCTTCCTTTTCCTAAGACATGATTTTTGTATGGAAGTTAGCAGTTAAGAATTTATTTTTCCAAACGCTTTGTTCCTCAGAAGAAATAATAATAAACACATTAAGAAAATGACCTTCCTATTACAAACAATCCGATTCAGGCTATTTATTCACGTTAATATAAAGTGAATTACGTAATGATGCAGAGATAGTGGTAGACAATTGATTTATCTTGGATCTTAATATGACGTATCACTTATGCATCACTCTGATAATGCATAATAACGCACTCTGATAAAGCATTATTTTAAAAAGACACCTTCTCCTTACTGTGTTGTGCACACCAAACTAGTACCATTAATAACTCTAGATACGACCACTTAGCAGATTCCGGTGCATCAGCCCACCCCGCAATGACGCCGCATTGCGCGCCGTGCATTCCATTACGAATGCTTCTGCTCTGCACACAGGACTTGAGAAGCCATTCATAACGCTTGAGAGGATCAAAGGGGGGGAACAAGAAGGATAAAAAGTAGCAGCAGCAGAAACAGAAGAAAAAGTAGTTGAAGGAGAGGGAGTAGAAAAAGAGGAAAATTTTGTAACTAATTCAATGAATTCAATTTCTGTAATGATCACTATAATCTACATTATAGTATTATCGTGCATTATAATATTATAATAGAAATGTTACAGATGTATATCATTTCTGATGTCAACACCTTTTATAACATTTTGGGTGGTTTAGCACCTTTGGATACCGCTACTCCTTATTGGTTAAAACTCTCATAAATGGGAATTTTATATAAAATTTACTATTTCAATAGAATATTTGATGTTGCAAGCCATTTAACGGCATCACGGGTCTATTTTTTTCAGTTTGTTTTTAAATTCTTAGTTATATTAGAATGTTTATACACAACCGCAGTACTACAGTTGTAGCACATGTTCATTTGATGAAATGCCCATTTTACGGACTGGCTATTGGATAATGAGCTTCAGTATGAAGAAATTTTCACATCTGAAACAACGATTTCCTAAGTGATGAATGTTGGCAGGATTCCACTGATCTAGGGATAGACATGCACAAAATGATCTAGTGGCCGTGAAATACATGTACAATAGTTTCAATGATCCATCTTCGATCGCAATTCTACTCACATCCCTAGTGCACAAGCCGCCTCATCAAGTGGCATTTGCCTAATTATAATGTCAAACTAGTCCCATGAATAACTAAATACCAGCATTCCGTCTCTCGCCTCAACCCACGCGAACGCCGCATGCTGCAGAGAGAATAGTAGCGCGCGTGCTTCTACACAGGGCAAAGCGAGGGGATACCCAGCAATAAATTAGGCTCGTTAGGGCCCGACGGGGCAGCGGCGGTGTCGAATCGCATTGTTTTGCTCTCGAGGCGCCGCGTTGCGTCCTGAATTCCCGTGGCCACGCGGGCTGTTGTGATGCTACTCTGCCCGGGAGGTCCTTGGGTTCGAGTCCCGATCGCGGCAGGATTTTCGACACTAGCTTGTCAGCTACGTCGAATTCAGCCGATATCTGGAGGAGAATTCTATTGGCTTCCTGCTTTGATTGGTAATTTTCCTTGCCTTTTCCGATCCATAGCAGGCGAATGCCGGAGCAGTACCCTAACAAAGGGCCACCGACAGCGCGCGATCATTCCTTCCTCTTCTTGCCCTATCCTCAACCCTTATAAACACTTGCACTTACATAAGTTCACTACCAAACATGTCGGGAGTATAGAGCTTGTAGGCGATTCCCCGCTGATGGAAGACATGTGGTTGAGAAAATGCCCGCAAGCCGAACTAGGTTGGCGTCGGATCTCGCCAGTTGAAGGAGATCACTACTAGAGCGCTTCAAAGCTGTTCATGCCCCGTCAACGACACTGAGGACCAAGAACCATTTGCTTTATATCGGCCTTCCTCACCGTGTTAACGCCAAGTGAAAACGGTTTTACAAGCAGATCCGAACCGTCGCATGTCACGAATCCGCCCTGGCTAGGGGCGTACGATGCTTTACCGAGTTCGGAAAATCAGAAATTGTGGTGTTTGGTTTTAGATAATGGTGCGCTACCCAACATACAAGACTGAGATATTTATCATTTCGTCTCTGCTAGAGGTTGGCAAGCTACTGATGAAGTAGTGTAAAACAATAATGTTCACAGTACCTTGCAATGCAATAAGTATGCGCTAGGAATCTCCCCCAAGCGGGACATCGCCCCAACTGACTGGTCACCCAACGTGTGTGTGGTAGAGTTGTGCAGGCAAGTTTAAGTAAGGGTAGAGGATAGGACAAGGAAGAGGAAGGAAAACCGCGCGGTCCGTAGCCACTTCGTTAGGGTACTGCTCCAGAAATCGCCTAGTGTTGCTCGGAAAACCACCGATCAGAGCAGCCGGACGCTAGAATTCTCTTCCAGACCGCGACTGAATTCGACCTAGCTGTCAAGCTAGCGTCGAAATTTCTGTGTCCGTCGGGACTTGAACGTAGGACCTCTCGGTCAGAGGGACTGCAGTGACATCAGTTGATACGCTGAGCCACCTCTCCCAGTGAATTGCCATTGCCTCTGCTTCAACTCTCACCGCGTCCTAAGGTTCGAACCCCCATGGTAGAGGATTTTCTTCATTAGCTACATACCCAAAACATGCACTACTGTTACATGACTAATGACCGTAGTAGTTGACGCGCCCGTAATTCTGACAATCAATCAGCAACGGCAATGCCGGCAACTCAGACGGAGGCGTGGGGTAGAGTCCCTTAATATAGAGAGTAGCGCAAACCGCCGCCATTAATTTCCTCTCACCCGATAGCCCCACTAGGCAGCAATCAGGAGCTGAAGAAAAATTATAATAATTCGTGACGATATAGAGATGTTTAAGATTATTAATATTGATTTGGGATAGATTCATTGTTCTCAACACACAGAATATCCCACAGTTCTAATTCTCCTGGCAACTGGATATAAAAAGACGGGATCGGTGAACAATCGAAGGGCGCCACTCTCTGTATCTAGTGACCCTAGCTTGGGGCATAGGCTGCGCGCCCGTGCATCGGCGTCGGCGTCGGCGTCGGTGTCGGTGTCGTGCGTTGGTCGGTGCGTGTCGGTGCGGTGTCGGTGCGGTGTCGGTGTGCGGGTAGTCGGTGCGGTGTCGGGCGTGTCTGTGCGGTGTCGGTGCGGTGTCGGTGCGGTGTCGGTTGCGGTGTCGGATGCGGTGTCGGTGCGGTGTCGGTGGCGGTTGTACGGTGCGGTGGTCGGTGCGGTGTCGGTGCGGTGTCGTGCGGTGTCGGTGCGGTGTAGGTTGCGGTGTCGGTGCGGTGTCGGTGCGGATGTCCGGTTGCGGTGTCTGGTGCGGTGTCGGTGCGGGTCGGTGTCGGTGGTCCGGTGCGTGTTGTCGGTGCTGGTCGGTGCGGTTGTCGGTGCGGTGCCGTGGCGGTGCCGAGCGTGCGGTGCCGGTTGGCGGTGCCGGTGCGGGTGCCGGTGCGGTGCCGGTGCGGTGTCGGTGCGGTGTCGGTGCGGTGTCGGTGCGGTGTCGGTGCGGTGTCGGTGCGGTGTCGGTGCGGTGTCGGTGCGGTGTCGGTGCGGTGTCGGTGCGGTGTCGGTTGCGGTGTCGGTGCGGTGTCGGTGCGGTGTCGGTGCGGTGTCGGTGCGGTGTCGGTGCGGTGTCGTGCGGTGTCGGTGCGGTGTCCGGTTGCGGTGTCGGTGCGTGCCGGTGCGGGTGCCGGTGCGGTGCCGGTGCGGTGCCGGTGCGGTGTCGGTGCGGTGTCGGTGCGGTGTCGGTGCGGTGTCGGTGCGGTGTCGGTGCGGTGTCGGTGCGGTTGTCCGGTGCGGTGTCCGGTGCGGTGCCGGTGCGGTGCCGTGCGGTGCCGGTGCGGTGTCGGTGCGGTGTCGGTGCGGTGTCGGTGCGGTGTCCGGTGTCGGTGCGGTGTCGGTGCGGTGTCGTGCGGTGCCGGTGCGGTGTCGGTGCTGTGCCGGTGCGGTGTCGGTGCGGTGTCGGTGCGGTGTCGGTGCGGTGTCGGTGCGGTGTCGGTGCGGTGTCGGTGCGGTGTCGGTGCGGTGTCGGTGCGGTGTCGGTGCGGTGTCCGGTGCGGTGTCGGTGCGGTGTCGGTGCGGTGCGGTGGCGGTGTCGGTGCGGTGGTCGGTGCGGTGTCGGTGCGGTGTCGGTGCGGTGTCGGTGCGGTGTCGGTGCGGTGTCGGTGCGGTGTCGGTGCGGTGCGGTGCGGTGTCGGTGCGGTGTCGGTGCGGTGCGGTGCGGTGTCGGTGCGGTGTCGGTGCGGTGTCGGTGCGTGGTCGGTGCGGTGTCGGTGCGGTGTCGGTGCGGTGTCGGTGCGGTGTCGGTGCGGTGTCGGTGCGGGTGTCGGTGCGGTGTCGGTGGCGGTGTCGGTGCGGTGTCGTGCGGTGTCGGTGCGGTGTCGGTGCGGTGCGGTGCGGTGCGGGTGCGGTGTCGGTGCGGTGTCGGTGCGGTGTCGGTGCGGTGCGGTGCGGTGCCGTTGCGGTGCGGTGCGGTGCGGTGCCGGGTGCGGTGCGGTGCGGGGTGCCGGTGCGGTGCCGGTGCGGGTGCCGGGAGCGTGCGGTGCGGTGCCGGTGCGGTGTCGTGCGGTGCCGGGTGCGGTGTCGGTGCGGTGTCGGTGCGGGTGCGTGCGGTGTCGGTGCGGGTCGGGGCGTGTCGGGTGCGGTGTCGGTGCTGCGGTGTCGGTGCGGTGTCGGTGCGGTGGCGGTGCGGGTGTCGGGTGCGGTGTCGGTGCGGTGTCGGTGCGGTGCGGTGCGGTGTCGGTGCGGTTCGGTGCGGTGTCGGTGCGGTGTCGGTGCGGTGGCCGTGCGGTGCCGGTGCGGTGCCGGTGCGGTGCCGGTGCGGTGTCGGTGCGTGTCTGCGGTGTCGGTGCGGTGTCGGTGCGGTGTCGGTGCGGGTGTCGGTGCGGTGTCGTGCGGTGTCGGTGCGGTGTCGGGTGCGGTGTCGGGTGCGGTGTCGGTGCGGTGCCGGTGCGGTGCCGGTGCGGTGTCCGTGCGGTGCGGTGCGGTGTCGGTGCGGTTGTCGGTGCGGTGTCGGTGCGGTGTCGGTGTCGGTGCGGTGTCGTGCGGTGTCGGTGCGGTGGCGGTGCGGGTGTCCGGTGCGGTGTCGTGCGGTGCCGGTGTCGTGCGGTGCCGGTTCGGTGCGGTGGTGCGGGGCGGTGTACGGTGCGGTGTCGGTGCGGTGTCGGTGCGGTGTCGGTGCGGTGTCGGTGCGGTGTCCGGTGCGGTGTCGGTGCGGTGTCGGTGCGGTTCGGTGCGGTGTCGGTGCGGTGTCGGTGCGGGTCGGTGCGGTGTCG
>JAHLJT010001097.1:0-15273 GCA_031308135.1 Acheta domesticus
GTTCTGAGGGTTTATCACCATTGCATTGTTCCATGCCGCTCTCTGTCAGGATGTGAATTGACGAAGGGGATGGGGTTTGTTTCCCCTAGAAGGATGTCCCCTCCTCGAAAAGTATTACTTTCTATCTCCCAGAAACCCAATTATCGTAATCCATTTACAAGCACTTCACTTATGATTTACATCCTTTGAAATGCTTAACTAAATGAATCCAAATAACACTAGTGGTGCTACAGAATGACTTACTCATACTAGTAAGGTTTCTAATTTCTTTGGTTTGGCCTTGCTTTTCTGTTTTGCCACATCCTTTTGCCAGCTGCCATCTATCGCCAACCAAAGTACCAATTTTAAAAAAATTGTCAAATTTTCGGTTTACTAATACTGTTGTCATGGGGTAAAAGCTCTTAAGTTAAAAATCTCAGTTGGAGAAAACAAGGGTTAGATTCTTGAGTTACAGCTTGTTCCTATGCTAAAAACTATTTCTTAATGTTTTTTTCTCGTTAAGGAGGCAACATTTGAATTCGATCGTTTACTAAAACATAATATACATATTTAACTTGTAGTTTCAATATTTAACACAATTTTGCCAAAATTGACTTAAGAACTTTTACCCCGCGACTACAGAATAGTGGAACCGAAATATTACTTTAAGAATTGCCGTTTTTGAGAATATATTGTTTTTATTACTTTTTTGAATTGGATTTATTGAACGCAATGTTGCGGGAAAACTACGAAAATTTTCAAAAATGTCCAGGACCTTAATGATAGAACTAATTGTGAACAACAAATTTCATTGAAAGGAAACATTTCTATCGTCCATTTTGTAGTTGTAAGAAGTCGCCGAAAAAAATCAGACTTTGGGAAGTTCATACTTACTGGGAAATTTTGTATAACGACGTTACACTTGTAGCGTTTGCTCCCAGATGCACGAAATCTCTCTCTTAGCTTCAGAACGTTACTGACAAAACACCAGTTGCATAGTTTTCAGAGGCAAATGTCACAGATCTAAATTGTCGTTATTTGAGCTTTCCTACCATATGTTCATTGGTGAAAGGTGTTCGTGTCTGTACAAGTTCTAGAAGTGTGTATGATTCATTCTGATACACTCGGAATACAAGTGGTGAGAGGGAAAAGCAACCGTATATCGTATGATTTGTCATTGGTATTGACATAATAATAATAATAATAATAATAATAATAATAATAATAATAATAATAATATAATAATTATTATATTATTATTCTTTTGCAATAACTACTACTACTTTCCTCGTTTGGAATCGTGTTGAGCCATGCCGCTCCTTTGTCGGCACTATGCAGCCCTCCTTCTGCCTTCTCTGCAATTAAGCCATCTGTCATCTCGATCTTCTCGATCAGCCGGCTGCTTCGTCTATTCCCATTCCATCATTCTCTTCTTACCTCGCTTCCTCGCAACGAACCCGCTCACGGCGTCCGCTGCCTCCGTTCCCTTGGAATCAACCACTTCGACCCTCCCCTTCCCACCCCCACCCCCGCTTCGACTTCGGAACCGCCTCTCGCGCCAGCCCCTCCACCGCCGACACGACGGCGGCGAGCACAGGGCGATGATACAATTACACGGCTCGTAATAAAGGAGCTAATAATTTATAAGCGTAATTAAAAGTTGCCGCAGTTGCGAGGCGCGGTCGCGGCAATAACGCCCCCGGCCGCACCTTTCGAGAGCGCGCCCTGCCCCCGGCGCCACCCCTCGCGGCGCGGCGCGGCCCTCGCTGATAAGGCGGCTCTTTGTCTGGCGGCGCACAGTGGGCGAAACGGCAGGCGCCGCGCCGCGCCGCGCCGCGAGAGACGGCTCGCGGTTCCCCGAGGCAGCGTCGCGCAGCGCTGCTTCACTTCCCTCCTCGTTTGGAAGGATACATTACTGAAAAGATTGAAGTATGTAAGAACAGGGATAAGTTTGATTTACGAAATAGCTGAATGGTTCATTACACTAAGCTACACTTTCAGGTGTATTGTAGTTTGTAACTTTAGAAGAGGAAAAATAACAATCCCTTTAAATATATGAAGACTAACGTGGTTGTCGACAATAACAATTTAAACTAGATATATTGGAAGCATGCTTGTTATTTTTCAAAAGGTGAAGCCAGTATTGATAGCAATTTGGTTATTTTCGTATTCGGAAGTACTTTTTTGTGATCGACAGTGCTGACGAAGACGAGAAGTTGTATGCATTAGAAACGTTTAGACTTAGTAGCACCCAAGAGTTGGAGCCAAGTTTTCCCTATCCTCACAAACAATATTAAAGACAAACTATGGCCGGTGTGAAGCATCAAAGAGAAAACTGTAAATGACAATGAGCGAGTATTATTCAATTTCAATTTTACTAGTATATTGCTTACAGAATTATCCTACAACAAACTGTTATGCTTATTCACTGATCCATCATCAACAATTTCAATATACAATATAAATAACACAACAAATACAAATAATACAGTATCACAATAACAAAATAATGTAATAACATAAGATTCAAAACATTTTAGACAACATAACATACATACAAAACAACCTGCATCAAGTAAGATTTGACGCGTTACAGAAATGATAAGGTACTAATAATTGAACCATTAGAGTGCTCGTAGAATTCAGCTTGAACTACTGATTTATAATAAAGGCTGGTAATTTCAGAATTGATGAAAATAAACAATGTACAGAATTTTAGATTTTTCAGAATTTAGTTTAATTAAACAATTGGGAAAATGATAATACATCATTGTGGTATGCTAAACCCTTTATGTAAGGGGATCCTCGAAGCCCCTCTAAACCCTATATATTGCGAACTCACATAAAATGTGTTTCAGTTTTTTTCATCAGTATTCATTTAATACATTGCGAGTAGATTGAATTTGAGTGTATTTGGTGGCCACATATTTCTACTATTGATGTTGATTTCTGTGTCACTGGACATCCTGGATTTGAGTGACTACTCTAGTAATGAAAGTGGGTAGAGACAAAGTAACAAGTATACATTACATATATATATATATATATATATATATATTTGTTATATACGAGGGCTGACAATAAAGTAAGGTCTCCAACGCTGCAACTTCGCCGGATCACGCGCTAGGCAAAATCTGGCAACACCGCCGTGTTCCTTGGTTCCCCCACTACCACTTTGCTGCTGGGTGAGGCTTCCCCGACCGCTCAGTCTTGGCTGAGCAGCCGTCAACGATGGAGGTACCCCTCGCGTCAGCGTCCAAGTGCGAATTGCGTTCTGTAATACGTTTTTTGAGTGCGAAAAAGGTGACACCTATTGAATCCATCGTCAACTAGTTGAAGTTTACGGGGAAAAGTGTATGGACATAAAAAACGTGCGTAAGTGGAGCCGCGAGTTCAATTCCGGGCGCACTAATGTTCACGACGAGGAGAGAAGTGGCCGACCGTCGGTCTCGGATGCGATTGTTCAAGCAGTGGAGGCAGAAATGCTCAAAAAACCGCCGTGCGACAATTAGGGACTTGGAAGAGAAGCTTGGAGGAGTGTGTAGCAGCGAAACAATCCGTCATATCCTTGTGAACAACTTGCAGTATCACAAAGTTTCTGCCCGATGTGTGCCGAAACAGCTGACCGAAGACCACATGAAGCGGCGCGTGGAATGTGCGACCAAAGTTGTGGCCCGTTTTGAAGAGGAAGGCGATGATTTTTTGGAAGGGTTTGTTACGGGGGATGAAACGTGGGCTCATCACTACACACCCGAAACAAAGGAGTCGTCCAAACAATGGCGCCATAGCGATTCTCCGAAACCCAAAAAGTTTAAGGCGACACTGTCAGCCGGCAAGGTGATGGCTACGGTGTTTTGGGATCGCCACGGGGTATTGTTGGTGGATTTCATGCCAAGGGGAACCACTATCAATGCAGCAAGGTACTGTGAGACCCTGGAAAAGCTTCGTCGTGCCATAAAAAACAAACGCCCGGGATTGCTGAGCAAAGGAGTGAAATTTCACCACGACAACGCGCGCCCGCACACAGCCAACGTTACCCTTGACCTGCTCAAGAAATTTGGCTGGGAAATCATCGATCACCCTCCCTATAGTCCCGACGTGGCCCCAAGTGACTACCACATGTTCCCCGCCCTGAAAAAACATCTCGGAGGGAAGAAGTTTGATAGTGACGCGGAGGTTCAGAAGAGGTCAACACCTGGCTGCGCGAGGCGGACGGAGAGTGGTATTCTGCCGGCATAGACAAGTTCATCGTGCGGATGCGCAAGGTGTTGGAAAAAAATGGCGATTATGTAGAAAAGTAGCCAAGACCTTGGCCTTTCCAACGGTGTATCGCTTTTTGTAAATAAATGTCATTTTCTATGAAAAAAAATTGGAGACCTTACTTTATTGTCAGCCCTCGTACATTATTTTTATTATATAATATTATGTTATTTATTTATTCATTCATTCAGACTCATGGCAACGTTTGTGCCATTTGGAAACGGTGCGCAGTGCTGATAAGGCTCCTCGCGCCGCCTTTGTCTGCCGGCGCCGCCGCGGGGCGCGCGCGTCGCGACCGCGTGCCCTCCGCAAGGGGAGGCGCAGATGAATGGAGGAAGATGAATAGGCGAGTGGGTGCACTTCGTGGAGCCCTGTGCGCAGCTCTCGAGACTTTGGTTTGGGGCGGCGCGTGCACATGACAATTTATCACAGTGTTTACGAACCGAGATTCCGCTTTGTAATAAGAGTAATAAATAATTTATGAAATGAATAAAAAATAAGTTTCTGTGCAGTGATGTGAGTTAATGAATTAAAATATCTAAAACAATCGTCAAAATTTCAGATGATTTTAATCTAAAATCGTATTTGAATTGGAGGTTTTCAAATAAGAGCTAAGATGTTAGTAGCGCAGAAAGTCCAATATTTTAATCTTATGTACCTGTTTCCAATAATACGGGAAAGTATGTGCTGTTGTAGCACCACTAGTTTTTTTCATTGTTATTGTTTCTTCCGGTCTATGCCACCTGTATTTAATGTCATCTATGAGTGGCTTTGCTGGTTAAACCATACATGTTTCCTTGACTTCCACTTCTTGGGTAGTTCTTTGGTACATTCCAACATACATATTGCCGTGTGAAGCAGGGCGAGGCCAAGGAGGACTGAAGGAAAGGCGCGCGCGAAGAGGGATACAGAGACAGAGAGGCAGAGTCAGAGAGACAAACAGAGGCAGAGAGAGGCTGAGATAGAGAGAGACAGACACAGATAGACACAGCGACACACAGAGAGGCACAGAGAGAGACAGAGACAATAAATGTAGCCATTCATTTTGGGAAACCAGTCTAAAGCTTACAACTTGTCCCGGCTTGGAGATGGGCGTTGGGGAGATGACTGGTGGGTGAAACTCGCATATCAACATGTAGGTCAGCGTCGATTCTCACGTTCTGGAAGGACTAAAGCATTGTTACCCTCCGGCTATAAATGCGTTATACTCATGGGGCTAATGTCTAGTGGACGCGCCCTGAAGCACTAAATACTCCCTCTTTCACAGCTACAACTTACAGTTGTATCCATCCCCCACACCTTCCTCCACCACCGTTTACTCTCAATGTTATTCTTACACAAACTCTTACTCTACGCAGCCCTCTCTGCCCTTCTTTACGGTGCTACGTGCCCTGGCTCTCCACGACAAGCTTCGGCCCGCTCTATCTCTTTCTATAGCCTTCTGGCAAAATCTTTTGGCCCCCCTTCACATTCCTACCTGTCCTGCTTTTTCACGTCAGTGTATTCACCTACACTGTTTCACTGCTCTTTTCTACAGTTCTACTCGCTCTCCCCCATTCCTCCCCGACACTCTTCTCATGACCTATCCATGCTCCTGTTCTCCATTTCTCATCTCCATCCATACCTACATGTCTCCTCTCAGGTCTCTTCGTCCTCCATTATATTCATTCTCGTTTTTCTTGCTGGAATGTCCTTCCGCTTAACCTTCTGCCCCTCTATTCCGATTTTTCTCTCGATTACTGATGAAGAATAAACATTCCTCCCACGTATCATCCAAACCTGTACAGACAAATATTCATCCGCTACACACTTGCACTGCTCCTACTCTACCCTATACCCTCTGCTTTCTTACAATAACTCTCTGTATCTCACTCTTCCTCGTCACACCTCCGCTCTTCCACCTCTTTTCCTAAAATCTCTTCCTCCGTTTCACATACGAGTGTATCTCCTGGTTCCTCTAAGCCACTCATTCTACGATTCCTTCCTCCCTCTCCCTTTCATTGCCCAACTTGTTCCATCCGTCCACTCCATTTGTCATGCATCCCCGTTCTGCTCCTCCTTATCCGTCCTGTCTCTCTTCTCAAGGCACTTCTAACCCGTTCTCTCAACATCTACCATTCGTCCACCTCTCCAAACGAAGTTCGAAGAAAATTTTGGCCCTCGGCTGCATAATTAACATTCTCTCAGACCCCTTCCCCTCCAGCCTTCCTCGCCACTCTCCTCGCAGATTCTGAGAACCGGAAGCAAACAGGCCTTCGCTGTTACTCCCAGAGATTTCATTTCATGCTATCTGGCACTGTCGTAAGTAGCTTTGGAGAAACAAACTATATTGTCCTTAATGTCCTAATGAAAATGTCTGTTTTCTAAGATACTTATTTCTGAAATTTTCCGTTTCTTATAGTTTTTATATAAAATTTTTTATATCGGCTACATTTGGGAAACATATTACGGTGACTATTTCACTCATGTCTGTCTGTGTCGTAAGTAGCCAATGCTAAGCAAGGATATATTCAAATTAACCAATCCCAGATGTATATCGCCATCACTTTGTTTACCTTTTTACTACGTAAAAACTTTGTTTAGCAATTGTTTCAGGTCCAAAATTGCTTGTGCGCATCAATATAGTATTAAAATGTATCGTTTTGGTAATGTCTAAAACTCTGAAATAGAATCTTTTATTGCAGATTCAGTGCCGAAAAAGAGCGAAAGAAACAGAGAAAGCGTATGGAAGTATTTCCAATAATTTTGTGAAGAAAGAAAACACAAATAGACAATCGAGGGTCCCTTCCTACCCGTCTGTGGATTCCCAATGGGCAAGAAATGTGCAAAACTTGAGAAGCAAAGAATAAATATTCCCACAAAACACTACAGAATGCAATACCAACTTTCTCTTTCACGGACACATTTTCAGATAAACAGGAGATAGCTATACGTGGAATAAATATACCAGAGCAATTCGTACAAGAGGACGAGTCGTTTATTCTCGGAATTAGCAATTCTTTAGATAACTATTCCTGGAGATGTATCTACATCACACAACCGCCCTAAATATCACTCCAAGTGCTGTGATATTACTTATGATAATAATTACATAAGAATGCACTATAAATGAACTGTAACTTTCTACTATAATGGTTGAGAAATAATTGATTAAATTAATTTGGGAGCGAATATTTTATTTATATTTTTTGCAGTGTATTCACTGAAATATTGATGGTAAGGAAATGTATGTTTATCAAACCGTTCTTAATTTTTCTGTATATATTCTTTCACCATATGCAAATTTTCTATTTATATGAGTGAGTTTATGTAACTCATAACTTTTTATAAACAATGGAACGTTAAATTGTTTTTGAGAATTTCGCATTGGTATCCTTAGAAAATTAGAGACGCCCTATTGAAAGAAGAATCTCGTTATTGACGTCTGTTGTTCGTGCTTTCAGATTCTGCAAACACAGTGGCCTCTGAAAAACATGCCAGAGTCTTTTTTCAAAGTGAACACTTCAATTGTGAAAATAATGTCTTGTTTGAAGTACATGAAAAGGATTACAATTTTTTTAACAATTTTGTGCAAAAACTACTTTTCCGTCTATTTTACGGCTCAAAATGTACAAAATTTTACCTTTAACAATTGTATCATTTTTAAACATATAATTTGCAATATCATGAGCGAAAATACCTCAATCATCATTTCCAACGAAAATATTTCATTTCTCTTTGAGGCAAAATTGCGGTATCCTAACCACTTAGTATTACGCTGGAAAACATTTATTTATAGGTAAATATCTATTCTATCAATGAATCACTACAAACGTATTGTCATTCATCCGATCGTGTCACGAGCGACCTCGTCGTCCGCTCCCGCCTCTCTGCCACACAGAGCCTCGGTTAATGTTTTCTTAATGAAAATATATTTTTGTTCGAGATTAAGTTGCTACGCACTTTCTAAAATCTCCAGAATATGAGTGTCTGGTAAGATTACAAAGGCACCCTTTCTTGTAGCGAGTGAATCTGGCAGCTCTAGAACACGACAGAATACTTTTCCATCAACTTCGCCTCTAATCCCAAAACTTAACCCTTGCTCCGGCAGGCGACTTGAAAAACGGCGTTCAGAAGCCTCTTGCTTTCCCGCTCTCACCACCCCCGTCGCCAGAGGCACCTCCGCCTCCGCCTTCGCCAACTCCACATCCCCATCCTTCGCCCCTACTACCTCAACCTCAACCACCACTGCTTCCGCCCCGCGCCTCCATAGCCGCCTCCGCCGCTTCCCCCGCCATCGTTTCCATTGCTGCCTCCGTCTCCCACACCTCCACTTTCACCGCCTCAGCCTTCGCCCCTGCCATCACAGTCGCCGCCGCCGCCGCCCCCGCCCCCGCCTATGCTGCCACCGCTACTTCCACCGCCGCCGCCTCCGCTATGACCGCCACTTCCGCCGCCGTCACCTTCAGGACGGCCTAATCCCGCAGCTGGGCCCTCCGCCATCCCGTTCCGCACCTCCCCTCCGGCCACCATCTTGTGCTCGGCAAAACAAAAGGCGCTCGAGAGTGGCGCGTTGCGGATTAACAGACGCCTTCCCGCCAGTCTCGCAAATAAGGTTAAGAAAAACGCCGAGTGGATTTCTGGCGCTGGAGGAATAATTTTAAAACGGAAGTCCGAAACGCCGACTGGAGCGGGAGGCTCGCGATCTCACGGTGAGCTTGCGAGCGTTTGTCTGCGAGATGTGCGGTTGTAGTTGAGGAATTAAGTGAACTAGCGGGGATCGTGTTGCTGTCTTGCAGGTGTCTGATTATTCTGAGTTGTTAAGTTAAGCCTTCTTCTTGAGATCAAAGAGCTTCGACGGTGTTTGTGAAGATCGAGCTCGGAAGTTAGACGCAAGATAGGAGATGATGTTGAGCATTCTATTAATTTTTCTGACCGGGCTGCTTGCGCCGTTTTCCTCATTCCAAGAGATCGAAAAGCAGAAACGATTTAGTCCCTATATTGTGAATAAAACTAGTTCCTTTTTTTAAAGTCATTCAGTTTTCTTATATTAATTGTGATTTATTGTTTTAATTATTTTTTACAGGTCGCCAACGTTTCGGCTAACATCTTTTAGTCATCTTCGGGCTCCTGGAGAAACATAAACTACAATTTACAAAAATGAATGATACACATAAATCCTTTTAAATTGCTTTCAACTATAGATCAAAAGTCATTAAAATTTAAAAAATCTTTATATCTCTTACACATTTAGTAACATTCATTACACATTTAGTATATTTTAGTAGTATATAAGATGTGTCCGGAAAGTAATGCAGCTTTTTCGTGCGAGTTCTTAAAATGGCCGCAGAGTGTTCCCGTTGGTTGAGTTAGTTGGGGAGGACTGTCAGCTTCAAAGCGACGCCTTTGCCAGTCGGCTCCGAGCAGTTGGGGCGTCAGGATCCACGCGCTATTCTGTTTAGTGCCAGTGTCACAAGACGTGGTAGAATCGTCACTCGAGCATCGTTATATCGTAAAGTTTTTGTTCGAAATTCAAAAATCTCTTGCGGAGACCCACCAATTAATTGTTCAAACATATGGAGTCAATGCACTACCATATTCCCAAGTTTCGAGGAGGTTGAAAGCGTTTTTGGAGGCCGGGAAGAGGTAATTGGCAAACCCCGCGCTGAACGACATTCACCCAGCACATCCGACGACAATATGGCCCGTGTGCGCGATCTGTTAACTTCTGATCGTCGGTTGAGTGTCTAGATGGTTACAGAAACACTCAACATTACCAAAACAATTGTACACAAACAAAATCAAAAGGAAATATTACAAACAGAGACCTAATACGTAGCTGCTTGTCCTTTAGCTTCACACTTTACAAGCGTCTGGGGATTAAATCCACCAACGTTTTTATTTGGCTTGGTTCAACTTTTTCCCACTCACTTGTCAGAACTTGCTTTAAATGTTTTTACTTTTTAATGTGTGTTGTCGTATTCGATTTTCCAGTTTTTGCCACACATGTTCAATTACATTAAGATCTGGACTTCGTGACAAGTGTCTGGATATCTTTAGGACAGTGTAAAAGACCCATGATCTGCTTTGAAGTGCGGTGTGCTTCGGGTTATTATCTTGGGTCCCCATCACTGAGCCATCTGCATTCTTCACAATTGAACAATTTGTTTTTCAAGAAGCTCTCCATACAACGACCCTCTCATTTGAGCCAAAAGGTTTAACTTACTTTCATGTGTAAAAATAACGTCTTATCAGTACTCAGAACCTTTCCGAAATTACTCTTGAGCAAATTCAAAGCGTCTGCTTATATACTTCTTATTGATGAAAGGTTCCATATAGATACTCGCCGTGGTAACCATCCCTTTGGAGTGTTTGTATTACTGAATCTTCACGTAGTTTTCCCCGATAACTTTAATTCTTCAGCGATTAGTTTGGGGGCATTAATTCGCAGATTATGACGCAGCAGATTAGAACATCCTGTCTGCCGCTTGTTGCAAAACAAGTTCTTTCTTTGCCTTCGGTGTATAGCTGACTTGACAGTGGACACAGACTTTGAATTTCTGGGCGATTGCACTGAGTGAATCACCATTGGAACGATGCTCTAGTATTAGCAACCTCATGTCGTGTAACAACTCGTTTCTTTTACAACCCGTAGTGCTATAAGGCGTTAGTTCAAGCTTGGAGCACGTCTGACCAACAACTGCGCCTTATTAGGAGAAAATTGTGCGGTACTGTTTTGGAAATGATGGGGGTCAAATATTTTCATTGCATTTTGGTTGTCTGGTGAATAATTTTGCAAGAGCAGTTATTATGCATAGTTAAGCATTATGCACAGTTTATGCAAGTGAAATGTGCCAAATATTGAAATACAGTAGTTTTACAATATTTTTATTCTACGTACACGGATGTGATAAAATACAAAGCATTAGTATTCTGTTATAAATGTGGAATGTTTACAAGCACTTCTCTACATATATGGAGACTGGTTGAATATTATACGTATTATTATCACAAAACTTATATGTGACACTGTACGTTTTTATGGTTTATTTTTAGGTTTACTATTTTGTTTATGAACGTTAGTGCATGCAATGAGAGATTTATGATTTTCAAGAAAGATTCAGAAGGTATCTAATTTACAAAACAAACTTCTAAAATATTCAGAGTAAAGTAGAATGACGCAGACGTTTAATATTTGGAATTATGTGTTTAACCTGTAAGATCATGATCGCATCCCCACGACCACTAGCCGAACGCCACTGTCAGGATGAAAGATGATGTTTTCAGTAGGACCCAGCAACAAAACGTTAAAGCTCTGAGAAGCACACCTCAGCATTCCCAAAACCGAAAAAACGAGCTAGTCGAAGGTGGAAACAATGTTGATTTTTTTGTATGTGAAGGTGTGGCCCGCAGACAGTTTTCCCAAGATCAAATCAATACGTCGATGTGCCGGAAAGACTACAAAGGAGAAACACAATTTGACAACACTGCCCTAACCTCCCTACCGTCCGAATATGGCGCCGGCTAACTTATTTTTATCTTCCCGAGGATCAAGAACATGCTGAAAGGAATCCGTTCCGATGGATTGATACCATCCATGGCGAGGGCCTTTCTCGGGGTCCCCGTTGAAGCCTTCCATGACGCGTACTGACCGTGGCAGAGTCACTGGAAAACATTGTATGGATGCACAAAGGAACCAATTCGAAGAGTATTAAACGTTTGTAACAATATCTTCAATCGGTTAAAAAATGCATAACTTTCCCGACACATCTTGAAAATAAAGCGTATAAATTCTGTTGTTTTCAGCGTCTTGTGTTTTACGACAATCGGTAGAATTATTAACTTGTAATCAGTAAATTGTATTTCATGTAATTTTAATCATAGAAATAACTTGTTTTGGCGTTTGCAAGTACGTTTCACAAACTAATTGTTCGGATCTTCAAGTACATACTTATGAAGTGGTAAAAACATTACACAAATCTTTCAGAATTGATTGTAGTGAATTCTTGGACTCTTTGCTCAATTTGAAAGATTTTAAAAACCAAATGTATGTGAAAGCTGAATTTGTGTTTTTGAAATATTGTGTCTAACTTTTAATGAATTTCTCTTATGTTATTTTTATCTTCGTGCATTCTTTGTTTTTATTCTTCGTTTTATTTGATCTACCATATGATCATATTTTAAATAAAAAAACTCATCATATATAAGTTTTAAAACAAGATAAGGTGAGCCTCTCTCCGTATTGTATTTTGCATTTGCATGTGTACGTAGTTTGAATTTTATCATTAACTGATATTTTGTTATTTGTAAATAATTTTGTCATATTTACGGAACCTATGTACGTACGTGAAGCGCGAACAATTAGTTCGTGAAACGTACTTGCCCATTTAAAACAAGTTATTCTATAATTAAAACTAGGAAACCCGGTAGGCCTGTTCTGCCCTTCATCTCCCTCTTTCCTCTCCCATCACCGTTTCACACTGTCCCTCCTACCTCATCCTGTCCCTGTCTGGTATCGCTGTCTCTGCTACTCTCTGTCCCTCTCATTCACATTTTATTTATTTTATTTATTTATTTGTCAAAAAACAGTAAAAAAACTGTATATGCCGCGTGAGGAAAGAGATTTATCTGCGCACATTTTCTTGAGGGCCAGAATTAAAAAAAAGACAGAACAAAATAATTTAGAAAATCATTATTTTAGAAAAATAAAAAATATTTAAAATGTTTGTTCCCGAGCTATAGAAAATCAATTTCAACGGTAAATGAACTACACGCAAAAGGAGTGCTCACAAAACGTGCGCACAGTGAAGCTACATTTACGTCCAGAAGCAAAACAAGGGCCATCTCAGCATTTGCTCAATGGATCATGGAACTGGACAAAAACCTGATCGAGATGGGGGTCATTGACCCGGAAGCTGAAGTACATTACTTGTTACAGGCGTATTAAATATTTTTTTTAAAAAATGTATACAATGCAAACGTAAACTAATTCATTTACATGCAGATTCTGCACATTCTGCAGATTCTGAGGCAGGTGAAGGTAATATCGGGAAGCGCTGGACCAGCAAAAATATAATAGAAAGTTTGAGAAAAGTTTTATTTTGATTACGGTGTGAGAACGTTTCGGCCTCAAATTTAAGGTTTTAAGGCTCTAGAACCACCTCGTTGTAATGAGTTATTTTAAAAGGTATAGATTCTAAATGCTACCGAATGCATTGCGGGATGCGTTTGACGTGAATATTTACTTTTGTTCTACCAGCGCCCTAGATACAACACTTGAATTGCCAACTTACATGGAGATCGGTCCACGGTGTCAGAGTCAGATCACTCTGACAAATATATATATATATAATATTATATATATATATATATATTATATTTGACGATTGCCACTTATCTCGACGCTTGCACGCCCACGAAACGTGTGTGCGAAGCGCACGCCTCAAATTCCACAGGAGCGAGCGCTACAGCAATCACAGAAGCGATCCTAACGTCAGATTGCGGCACTTTGCTACCAAGTAAGGAAGGGGGTTGTGACACGCGCCAGGCCCGTCGGAGAGGGAGGAAGGAGAGCCCCCTTCGTGGAGGAGAAAATACGCATAAATACAGCGGAAACCGGAATGCGGTCCTTCTTGATTGTCCGCCTCTTGATCGCCAGCATCTTGTCTGCCAGCATATTAATCAGTAGTACTAAACCGTCAGTTCGTGGTTGTGACTAGCGCTGGGTCGCAAGTGATTGACAGCTCAGGCGAATGCCGGCGAAAGTTTCATTCAATAGTGTCGCGAAGCAGTCTAGTTTATGAAAAAGTGCCTGTGAACTTTGTATGAAAGATCGAAAGTTAGGAAAGCTACTTAAAACATTTAATTAGTAGACAGTGTTTGATAATTGCCACGAGAGTTGAATAATTAGTGCAGCAGAAGGACTCATTGCTCTAACATTGTCTAAGAGCGCTGCACCATACGCCCATAGACTTTTAAAACGCACAATTGCGTCGTGATTTGTAAATTCACAAGGCGTATCGTCGGTATGAGAACAAGAAAAGAGAAGAAGAGGACAGCGAAGCGCCGTCGAGGAAAAGAAGAGGGAGAACCGCAAGATCAACGCAGTCACCGCTTGCGAGGCGAACGCCGCTAACTCTGCCGCCAGCCGCCGTTATCTCTACCACCGAGTACCCGAGCTACCTCGCTGACGACCGCCCGCACGCACGCCGCCACTGCCACCCGCCGCCGCTGCTTCGCAACTGCGTGTCGAAATCCATTGCGAGGTCAGGTAACTAACGGTGCCGAATCAGGAGGAGAGACGTTGAGATAGGTCAACGTTTGTGCAGCGCATTCACGACGCCGTCGCGCCGCCGTACACTGCGGTATTAAATGATTTAGTTGAAGTTGATAAGGGAAAGAATTTTACTAGCCATTCAAGTCCATAAAATAACATTTTTTTTAATGCCTTGAAGAGTAATAATGATGTCATTGTAGTGAATGTTTAATGTGTCTGTAAAAGAGGAAAAAGGAAAGGGAATTTGTGAATGAGTATTTACAACCAGATCATGTGGTAAATAGTAAGAGATTTAGGAAGGAGAAATGTTCGTATAATTTGTTGTAAAAGAAAAGTTCAGTAGTCAGAAGGATTGGTATGCCTGTGCACAAGTATGAGTATTTACCTAAAGTAAAGTGTAATACCAGCATATTTAAATCATTACCTCATTCGTAAATCGGAGGATGCTAGTAAAACCGAAAAAGATATATATTTTTTCTTTGTTTTTATGAGTCCACAGAAATTTGTAGTGTTGATTTCAGACCATTAAAATTCATGTGTTTATTTTCATTCCATTTATCTGTGTGTCTTTGGATATTACTTATCACCAAAAAGATTCCACTGCCCTGAAGTAATAGAAAGCTTGAGAGCATTCATTCTGCGTATCACCCATGTGTGACATTGTGTTGCATACGGGAGAAACATTATATATTTATTTTATACATGTACACATATTTACATATATATTTATTTATTTTGTGACCGTACTTGCTTTGATTCAGTACTTGATGTCGCACAAA
>JAHLJT010001098.1:0-23195 GCA_031308135.1 Acheta domesticus
ACTGCACTACGTTGTTAGGGGATTTTTATTAATTTAGCAACCTGAATTTATCCCATTTTCGTTAGCAGGGCCGCAATGAATTTTTTTTTGCCGAAACTTCACCGTTTTTTCGCGCAACATTACATAACTTCCCTATACTACGTATACTGTAACAGCTATCTTGCGTTTGCAACTGCAATTACAACCAAATCGACCTGCTGTTTTTGTGGAATGCGTTAGAAGTCCTAAAAGTACACGCAGTGGCCACAAGAAAGCGTAGAGAAAAGCACTGCTTCGAAAATTGCATGCTAAACGTATCAGCCAATAAAAATGTAGTGAGACAAGGCACCGTAAATTAATGAGAAGGAAGCAGGCTTCCCCCTTTTGTGACCTGGGGCAACAGAGGTAACTATTGAAAATCGTATTGTATGAAATTACTTAAAGGAAAATAATAATGGAGTAAGGGATTAAGAATCAGTATAGAAACTTTGAATGGCCTGTTTTCTTTTGATAGGCCGCTTCGTTCCCACGTTACAGATGGCCGTGTACACATCAAGTTTCGGGAGTTTCATAGGATGACGACCAGCGTCCAACTGACCACGTTCGAACTCATACGATATTTGTGGGATTGAAATTGAAATGTAGTCTGCGTTGAGAATGTAATACAATTTGACCACCAAGATCGTTCAAATTATTTTCACTGGAAAATGTTTCGGCATTGCTATTTACTAAACTGTAAACATAAACGCTTAATCTCGGAAGTTTTTTAACATGTTTCCATAGTAGTTTTTTAGTAAGATGCTAATTTCTTATAAACAATTACACATCTCGAGGACAAAATTGATAGCATCAATCGGATTCCAGAATTTTGTTTCGCGTTTAAACTTCATTCACATGATTTGCTAAAAATTTGCTACAATTGCAAATTTATAAACCATTTTGAAATTTCGGAAATCTAAAGAGGAGAGAGTCTCCCTATGTCACAGCCTAAAACAGCGAGTTCACAATTTTGCAACAAATTAACAATATATAAACAAATTCGAAATATACGTTACAACGCCCGGGAAAGCTCCACAAATTGTGCCTGAAATGAACATTTTAAAATAGCAGTTTGACAGGAGTTATAAATTCATTGCTAAAAGTTAGTATAATTGTTGCTAAATGCTGAATATTTACTGGTCTATTGACAGTAATTCTGAACGGAAACCCCCCACTCAGAAATATTTGTTCGGAATGGCGCACGCGCAGGCAAAATCCCCTCCTTCGGCAAGTAAAATACGATGGTATTTCCGCATCATACGTAAGCGAACTGGGTACTCCCCTGAGACAGCGTCGCTTCTAACCCTTGGACTTTGCACCAATCACACAGAACTACGGTGTACCTGCTAGAGATTGTCGATGCGTCCCTCCCCCTAGCCGCGGATGTCCAATTTGGTCGGCGCCGTTGAGAAAGAATTTCAAACGGCGAGTTTCTCTGAGGGGTAATGTACTTATAAGGGAAAGTAAAAAGAGCAGACTGAGGATTATAGAACGGGGAGATTTGTGGTTATTCCTTACAAAACAGAATCCAATATTGATCTTGAAATATTGATCATCCATCAAACATATCCCTCCCATTAATGTTATGACTATTTTTAAATTGTTGATTTGGATTGTTGAAGTTTGATTACGTTACTTATGTTTAATTTTAATTCTATTAAACCAATAATAAATTTTTAATAAATAGAACACAAGATAATATACTGTTTTATATTTTATTTTTACCACTTATTACCAGAGTTTGTGCAACCGAATTTGCGATTGGCCGCGACGCAAATTTCCGTCGTTTAGATCTAATCTTCACTTTTTTGAAGACATTTGGAAATATGGTAGAATTGTTGCAGCAGGCGATCCACCGAAACCAGTAAGATTTTGAAAGTGGTCACCGAAAAAAAAGTTTGGGAACCTCTGCTCTAGAATATCGAGCGATTTATGAAAGTATCGTTAGGTTATTAATGATCTTTGGCCATTCTCTTCTAAATGTGTTATATTCTTTTGTATTTTTGTTGTGTTTTATTTGTAATTCGAATATTAATATTAAAAGGATTCAGTGTTGGTTAGATCACTATTCTTTGACTTCTGTTTTTCCTTAATCTATGACTATTTCGTTAAAAAATTGAACTCAATAAATTTCATCTAAAATCTAACATAAAATATTTTGTTTACTGTAGACTCTTATATGTGTACACTTTTTGCAGCTAATTTTTCACTTTATTGTACAGAAAAACTTGTTTTGGCTCTCTTGAAAAATAGCAATTCATTTGCTCACCGAATTTCCACAAAATTTCATATAGAAGGACCACTTGAATCAAGCCAGAAAACACTTCCACAGCATCATATGCACATTCTGGTTCTCTTCCACATCAAAAGTGAGAAAAGTCAAATGGACATTTTTCCCCTGGATCAGCTTCAATAGTCCAATCACAGCTGGCACCATTTTCATAATTATGATCACCGTATTTGGCATGTGAGTATAGATGCTTAACCCTCCTTGTGGCACGTAGGTTGGCCACCACATGCTGAAAATGGCATAATATGATTATCCTTAATATTTACACAAGTACATTATCAAGAAAAAATATTTCTTAACATTTTCTGTAGTCATTATTACTGATTTTTTTATTACTGGTTTGGGTAAACCAAGTCTTACCACAATTAAATTTGAGAATATGAATTACCAGAAAAGAATAATAATTATTAAAACACATAAATAATTAGTGATTTATGATGTAATCTAGAAAGAATGTCATCACAAATCCCACTGACCTTGTCATTTGAAATATTCATTTTGAAAACTTGAAAGCAAATCAAAGAAAGATGTAGATGCTAGTAAGAATTGTTTAAAAATAGTAAGAATGTGGAAAGATAATTAATAAAACAACCTAATATTACAACTGAAGGAATAGTTACTTTTAAAATAGTAACATGATTTAGGAAATGTAATTCACGGGAATTTCGTCAGAGTGAAAACAAAATATTCATTTTGAAAATTTGAAAGCAAATCAAAGAAAGATGTAGATGCTAGTAAGAATGTTTAAAAATAGTAAGAATGTGGAAAGATAATAAAACAACCTAATATTACAACTGGAGGAATATTACTTTTAAAATAGTAACATGCTTTACGAGATGTAATTCACGGGATTTCGTCAGAGTGAAAACAAAATTTCAACCATTAGTTTGGAGACATCTGAAAAGACATTTCCGTGAAAGGAAAAGGAGTTAGCTTGTTTCTTCAGGCAAGAATGAAATGCATTATAATTTGAATGAATAATTTTTCAAAAAATGTTCCCATAAAGATATGAATGTATCACACTTAATATGAATTGGCAACACTGATGGGTCCTGTTGATAATTAAGTACCTGCCAATTTACACAAAACAGATGCCATATCTTATTTCACCAATTCTCCTTCGAGTTTGATAATTTTCACCAATTATTTAAGTGAATAAGTTCACATTTTCTTTTACAATTGTGTTGTATAATCATGTTAGGATCATTCAGTTTAAATTTAAAACATAGAGATTGCCAAGAATGAAACTAAATGAATGATTAAACTAACTGAATAATATTTCACTCAAATTCGACGCTAAGAAAAAATAACTGAGTTTTAATTTCTAAGATGGCTTTAATTATTACTTTCCTCTATACATACGTGTATGCGGAGTAATACACGTAGTATACGAAAAGTTATGTGATACTGCGTGAAAAAATGGCGGATATTTGGTAGAAAAAATTCATTGTCTGGCACTGATAATGAAAAAGTGGATAAATCAAGTTGCTAAATTAAGAAAACAATCCTCTAACCAGACATTCCACGTCAAATCGCACAAGAGTTGACACGACTTTTTTTAAAATGTACGGTATATTTTTCTTAAATCAAAAAAAGAGACACGTATTTTTTAGTTGCCTGAAAATTGATTATTTGTGTAGTTATGCCTGTATTAAATTTTGGAATTTACAGGTACTTCACAAAATAAGATCAATTGTTGCTCCGAATGTACTGACTATAACAATTTCTAGTTTGTTTCATTTAATACTTTGAAATATGTATTTTATTTCTCTGAAAATAAATTTTTCAACAAATATTTTATTAATTTAAAAAAAATTATTTTTTCAAAAAAAGTAAAATTTCTATATAAACTCGATGAGACAAAATTTGAAAAAAATGTGTGGCGTGTTCCTTGTTCAATTTTCTATGAACTACAACAAGAAAAAAAGTGGGCATTCCACACATAGAGTTCTGAAAATATCAATTGTAAGTATGAGGGCGCCCTCTGCCTCTGCCCATACACTAACGAATTGTGTTCGGTCAGTCTTTGATGCAAATGCTGAAAAACTAAAAAAAGAATGACCGTCTGCCTGATTAGGGTTTCAAGAGTTATTAGTATTTTAGATGTTCACTCTGTCCCCAAAATGTATGACATTGTGTCATACATGTTTTTGTGGGTAAGATCGTGGGTGACTTGCGGCAAATCTATGTTCTTATGGGTGAGAACGAAACGAATTGAAATACGAGCCATTCCACGTCAAATCGCACAAGAATTTACACGACTATTTTTTAAATGTATGCAACTAAAAAAAATAAATGACTCGAATATATGGCATTCATTCTGGACATCAAAGAAAGAGGCACGTGATTTTTTATTTAACTGATAATTGATTATTTTTGTAGTTATGCCTGTATTAAATTTTGGAATTAACGCGTACTTTGCAAAATATGATTGATTGATGCTCCGAATGTACTTAACATGAAAATTCCTGGTTTGTTTCGTTTAATATTTTGGTATGGGTATTTTATTCCTCTGTAAATTACTTTCTCAAAAAATAAATATTTCTTTATGAACTCCCTCAGATAAAAATTTGAAAAAAAATGCGTATTTCCTGTTCAATTTTCTATAAAATACAATAAGAAAAAAGTGGGCACTCAACACGTACAGATAAACAAATCTGTTGTAAGTATGCGGGCGCGTGATTCCTGCCCCTGCACTGACGAATTGTGTTCGATCAGTCTTTGATATAAGTGCCGACGAAAAATAAAAAGAATGGCCGTCTGCCTGATTAGGGTTTCAAGAAACAGTAGTAACTCACATGTTCACTCTTTCTCCAGAAGGGATGGGTGACAGCCAGTGGTGGCCCGTGCAGGGGATTCAGTGGTACAGTGAACCCCCCATAAAATTCCATGAGATCAGAATTTTTATTTCTGCTGAATGAAGTGTTTTTAGTGGTTGCAGTCGGGCTCATCAGGTAAGAAATCTATCAAAAATTCAGTTGACAGTGCGAAGGTCTGATGCGCCATGACAGCGCCGGGTCATGCCTCCGCGCAGCGGGCTAGGAGGTTCACAGCGTGTTAGAGAACCCCCGAACGCCTTGAAATGTGGGCGAGGAGAGGCGGGAGGAAAGAGGGGGATATGCGGCGAATACATGGCTCGTGCGCTGGTCCCCGCGCCAGCTCATGATCCGAAGACCACCGAAAGGTACCGAAACTCTACGACCGCCACAAAGGCTTCTTCACCAAGAAAGACCAACAAAGACAGAGAACTAGGGGGAATCCCAAGCTTTCTTCGCCGAACGAAAACTCGTGCCAACAAAATACCATATTCTGTGTTTTATAAAACAGTATTTGTGCTGTATCCTCTTCAAAAAAAGATATGAAATCAACCACTTGTCAAGGGACATGAGTAAAATTTTGTCAACATCAGTAACAATACGCACCTTATGAAGAGAAGAATGCTAGTGTTTGTTCTGTGAATCGTGTGTACATTTGCAAGATGAGTAGCGATCACTGTATGAGATTCGACAGATGTTTCAATCCATTTAATCTTTCTTATCACGGCTTTTAGAAAAGAAAATCTCCAAGACGCGTAAACCACAATTTGCTAGTGAATTTACAGGAGTCATTAGATTGGCAAATTTATGATTCATTTGGGAAGGGAATCGACTTCCAAAACAGCCCTTTGTTAGTGAAGTGAGTGTCGAGATCAGTGGCTCTCGTGACATTAACAACAGTAGCGGAATGTCCAGTGAATATAGTGAAAAGAGTGGAAATCAAGGAAATAACAATTTAAGCTCTTCAGATAGTTCGTCAAGTGTCTGCGAAATTAATAAAGAGAAGATAAACAAGAGTTTAATTTCAATTAGAGAAACCCCGCCAAGAAAAGAATATTGGAACAAAAGCGGTATCCCCATGAGAAATTTCAGAAAGTACATAGTGCCAACACTGATAAATTTTTTCACATTGAAGGTCTTTCGACGTCCATCGAAAAATCAGACAAAGATACTATTTAGAAACTTATCGATTCCTTTCACTCAACAGATGGCATGACGTTCAATATCAAAATTTTGACAATTTTAAAAAAATTGGACATACAATAAAATTAAACGACATTTTTCTGTAACCGAACGCATGATAAAAGTGTCTAAAAAGTTAGCTGAAGAAAATGGAATTTTGTCCAGACCTGAAGTAAATTCGGTAAGGTATTAAAACTGCATTGTGACGAAAATTCAGGAATTCCATGGTAAGCGAGTACTTCTATTTAAAGTTAGTTGTGAGGGACCAGAAAATTTCAAAAATGTCAATCAAAACATGAGTCAAGAATCCGTCATTTAATTATTTATAAATTATTTATTAATATATTAATATTATTTATATGTATTAATATACATAAATATTATTTATAAATTCAATCGTGAAGTTTTACCACCTCAGGAGTATTAAATTACTGCTTCATCCAAAGAAACCGACGGCCAGTAACACAAGAAACGCGTCTATTACAGCAATCTATTATACGCTCTATCGTAAAACATTAATATCTTTTAAAGTTACTGAGATCCCACTTTGAATTTTCCTGGAGATATCATCAATACTCTAGTGCGTTTATAAATATTTTTTTAGCTCCTCGCTTTTACAAAAATATTTTATTTTCAAAATTTCAATTAAAAAAATAATTGACAATTCAGGAAATTAAATATTTTGCAAAATCTTAAAAATTAAACATGTTTTTAAGTTTCGAATATAATTTGAACTGAATTTCTATAACTAGTGTATTCAAGTATATTGTAACGTCGGCACATGCCAGCCAGATTTTCAAACGGCCGGGCACGGAGGCTGCTGGACACATGGGACAGACAAAGGCACTGGAAAGTGGAAAATTCCTTGCTACCCCCGTGACGCAAGAGGAGCGGGCAGGGGCACGGGAAAGAGAAAGGGAACGAGAAGAACGGGAACGGGAAAGAGAAAGGGAAAGAGAAGAACGGGAACGAGCATTTGAGCTGGAGAAGTTAAGGCTAACGAGGCAGACGACGACTAGTTCGGAAGCAGGTACTGAGGCGAATTCTAAAGCGCACATTAAATTATATCACGTAATGGATAAATTTAGAGGGAAAAAAGATGACATCACGGCTTATTTAAGCGTATTTGAAGCACAAGCAAATCAATTGGGCGTGCCGGAAGAAGATTGGGTAATCAATCTTATGGGGTTGTTGCCGAACCAAGTCAACTCATGGCTTATGATTGAAGGGCGGGGAAATGCGACCGAATATGCCGAGATGAAGGCAAAATTATTAGAGATGTATAAATTCAACGCGGAAAAGTTTAGGCAATTATTTACGAAACATATGAAGCAGGCCGGTACCACTTGGAACGTGTACGCGAGAGAGCTGCACAATTATTGTAAACAGTGGGTGGCGGGATTGCAAATATTTACCTTTGCAGCTCTTCTCGATCTAATAGTTACTGATCAAATGAAGCGGCGAGTTCCGTCAGAGATCAGGGAACATTTTATAGACGAATGGGGCACATTTACAGTCGCGTTAGAGTTCGCGAAGAAATTAGACAATTATGAAAACAACAGGGCAGGATGGAAGAGTTTGTTTCCAAGGTCTAGCAAGAAGGTAGAACCAGTGGCAGAAATTGCAGCGAGTTCGGAGAAGCATAGTGCAAAGCCGTATGAAAACAAAGGTGAAGTCAGGATCGACTTCGATCAGCAGAGCAAACGAAAATGTTTCTCTTGTGTCTCGACTCAACACCTGAAGCGAGACTGTCCAGGTACACGAAGCGGGGAGAAGGTTGCGCACGTCGCCGACCCAGAGGCGCGTGAATTATTTCGTAAGCACACCGTTTCTGGATTAATAAATGGGTTAGAAGCGGAGATATTACACGACACTAGCGCTAGTTTCGATATTGTTAATGAACGTCTGGTAAAAGATGAGCACATGACGGGCGAGTCTGTTTGGATATTTCAGCCATTAGACTCTGAGCCACGGAACTTGCCAGTCGCGCAGGTAAAGGTGCAAGGGCCGTTTGGAAGCGTAGTTACTAAGGCAGCGATAGTTAGAAAAGAATGTGATATCGGTTACTACCTATTGAGTAACAGAACTACTTGATGAAATACGCAAGGGTTACGTAGAGCCGCAATTGGTTGGAGCGGTTGTAACACGCGCAGGCGCGGCCAGGGCCGAGGCTCGGGAGGAAGTAGCACCCGAATCGCCGTCAGGTGAGCGACCGGAGGAGACTCTCCCGGACGAGACTGACGAAACCGAAGGGTTAGAGTCAGAATACGGTGTAGAAGACGATCACACCGAACTAGAACCTCAGGTAATCGATTTAATCCGTGTAGACGTTTGCTGCGGAGCAACAAAGGGACAGTAAACTGAAGGAAATCTATTAGGCGTACGCGAATAGAGTTCCAGAGAAAGGAAAAGACGCGTATTTCATTAAAAATAAATTGTTATTTCGATCGCGACATAGTAAACGCGGAGAAAGATTCGACATGATTGTTGTGCCGGAAATATATCGAGATACCATTCTTAAGTTGTGTCATGAAACTGCCAATGCGCACTTAGGGACAACTAAAAGCAAAGACAGTATGGCTAAATATTTTTATCGGCCGAATTGTTTCCAGGAAATGGAAATATTTATTCGAAGGTGCGACAGTTGCCAGAAAGTGGGAAGGTCGGGAGAGAAGGTGCGTGGCCACCTTACCTTAGTACCACCTATCTCAGAAATCTTTGGGAAAATTAACGTAGACGTCTGTGGACCATTTCCGGAATCGGAAACGGGACATAAATTCATCCTGACAGCTATCTGTGTAGCTAGTCGGTTTCCAGAGGCAATCCCTATAACAGATTTAAAATCTACTACGGTTATTGACGCGCTAATGGACTTATTTAGTAGAATTGGATTCCCTAAAGAAATGCAGACGGATCAAGGCACTTGCTTTACTAGCATATTGACTGCGGAATTCGCAGAGAAATTCGGGATTCGGCTAGTAAGAAGTTCGCCGTACCACCCACAATCCAATGCAATCGAGCGCGTACATCGAGCTATGAACAGACTCATTAAGGTTATGTGTCTGGAAGCGGGTACGGAATGAGAAAAGCAGCTTCCAGCAATCTTATTTGCGTTACGAACTACTGTGCACGAAAGCTTAGGATTCACTCCCGCTGAGCTTGTGTATGGCAGAAACCTACGTACCCCAATCACGTTAATGTATGAACGCATTGCGGGAACTGAGGAGGAACCGAACTCCGTGGTCGAATACGTGTTTAAATTAGTAAACCGTCTAAAAAGATCGCGTGAGCTTGCTCATCAAAAATTAGTTAAGGAGCAAGAAAAGAGGAAGGTGTGGTACGACCGCAAGGCACTGCACCGCACTTTCGCTGTAGGAGATCGAGTGCTAGTGCTAGCGCCGAATAAAACCCAGAAACTTTCTGTGCAGTGGATCGGGCCCGGCGAAGTACTTGACAAGATATCAGAAACTAATTATGTAATTTTACTACCTGGGAAAAAAGAGGGTCGTGTATACCACGTAAACATGTTAAAGCGGTACCACCAAAGAACGGAGTACATTAGTTACGTGGCCACAGGGACACCAGAATTCGAACCAGATGACGACGAATTAGATAAATATGCCGTGAATCTAGAAAACAGTGATTTTGAGATCGAAGCTATGTTTGAAGGAACACAGGTGGAACCTGAGTTTCAGAAAAGGCTGGAAGAGATTGTTTTTAAATATAGAGAGATTTTCTCGCACAAGCCTGGCCTGATTGACATGGTAACAATGGATATCGAACTCATAGACGAATCCAAACCTGTCAGAAGTGCGCCCTATCGTATGTCGCCTAGACAGTCAGAGATTCTAAAAGACGAAATCACTAAGATGTTGCGGGACAAAATTATAGAAGTAGGTGATTCGGACTACACATCGCCAATGATCTTGGTAGAAGCGAATGGAAAAAAGCCACGAGCGTGTATTGATTACAGACGACTGAATCAATGTATCAAAACGGAATATTATCCCTTACCAAACATGGAGGAGCGCATAGAGACTGTGGCAGCGGCCAAAATAATTAGCACACTGGATTTGGCAAAGTGCTATTGGCAAATTGCCCTCACGCCGAGAGCACAGCGATATGCCGCGTTTTGTAACTAAATTCGGAACCTATCGACCATTGCGTCTTCCTTTTGGTCTCAAAAACGCACCGTATCAATGCAGTCGAATGATGGCATCCTTGTTGGATTCGGTGCAGTAAATTTGCCGTACCATACATGGATGACATTGCCATCTTTAGTGATAACTGGAAAGATCACATCCGCCATTTGGAAGAAGTATTCCAAATTATAAAAAAAGCGAAATTACATGTTCAACCCAGTAAATGTAAATTTGCCAGAAATTCTGTTCAGTATTTAGGGTACGTTGTGGGCAGCGGCGTTATGAGGCCAGTCGAAGCAAAGGTTCTAGCGATTCAGGAGTATCCGGTCCCTAAAACAAAAAACAAGTCAGAGCTTTTCTAGGACTCGCAGGCTACTACAGACGATTTATTCTTGGATTTGCCGAAAAAGCAGTACCATTAACAGATTTACTGCGTGGGAGGGAACGCCAAGGAAAGGTAAATTGGTCGCAGGAATGTGGCGACGCATTCAAAGCCCTAAAGGACGCCCTATGTAGTGAGTCGGTACTACACGCTCCAGACTTTAGCAAACCCTTTATTATGCAATGTGATGCATCAGATCGGGGGATAGGAGTAATCCTGGCTCAAATTGACGAGGAAGGGAAGGAACATCCGATAGTATCTCAGTAGGAAGCTATCTGACTCGGAGATTCTATTTAGTACCGTGGAAAAAGAATGTACTTCTTTAATTTGGGGCTTGCAAAAATTAAAATACTATTTAGATGGGCAAGTGAAGATCAAGATTGAGACTGATCATAATCCCTTAGTATGGTTACGTAATTGTTCGGGAAAAAACCCTAGATTAATGAGGTGGTCACTAATGATTCAGTACCACAACATTGAAATTATCCATAAAAAAGGGAAAGAACATGTGAATGTTGACGCATTGAGTCGAATGTTTTAAAACGTCTGATCTGATCACAATGATGCGGAAGGACACACTGTATGGGTCCTTGCCACGGTTGCATTGTATAACATGCATGTACTTGTATATATGTATTATTTATTCTTATTGTGTGAAAGGTTATTTATGGTTATGTATATTTGTGTTTCTTTTCTCAAGATGAGGAAGTGTCAATGTCTTATTGTGATTTTTTGTTGTTTGGCTCAAGGTTATATTTATGGTTCTTTTCTCAAAGTTATAATCATGTGTGTTATTGTTAAATGAAGATTCAAAATAGTATAATTGAGTAAATGCATTAGTATTGTATATAAGGTAATATATGAGTTATGTATCTTGCATTGTGTTGGTACTGAGAAAAACGGGGTTGTTCGCAGTCAAAAGATTCGATTAGAATGGTTAGCCAGAAACAATAGTAAATGTATAATGCATAGGTAATTACGTTAGAATGTAGGCCAAAGCGGCCAGGTACAGTCCAGAATCGAGGCTACTAGTGAATTTTTGTCCTGTGGTTGGCACCTGCGGAAAAAATTCAGTTCCGCGGATATAGGTGTCTGTAACGTCGGCACATGCCAGCCAGATTTTCAAACGGCCGGGCACGGAGGCTGCTGGACACATGGGACAGACAAAGGCACTGGAAAGTGGAAAATTCCTTGCTACCCCCGTGACGCAAGAGGAGCGGGCAGGGGCACCGGACCCAGTGCGCGACATGTGGTCCGGCCGGCCTTTAGAGGGCGGAAGCCGATCGCCAAAGTAAGTGAACAGAGACGGCAGTTCGTTGTCAGAGCACCTCGTGAGTAGACGTTCATGCTCGCCCGAGACGGGAGTGCGGTCCTTGAGGCACGGCGTGTGCGAAACATGGTGTCGGCCACCGGCGCGGTAAAGCGGAAGGTGGGGGATGCACTAGCCCTAGGGACGGGGAGCACGCGCGTGCGAAGTGCTGGCGAACCGGCATAACCCCAGAGCTGTAAATTTGTACATTCTGTAAATAAACCAATTTGTACATAGAGCTAGTGTCTGTGTCGTTATTTAGCTGCCACGACGCCACAGTATTATATTTTAAGTTAGGGATGCGCGTCATTTTTAGCAAATTTCATTACACAATAATTCTGAAAATGATAAAGTTAGAAAAAAATAAAAATACACATGTTAACTTATTTGATCCATATAACAAATAGAAAAAATTAGAAAATACTTAAAAATATTAAGGTCAAATGTCGGTATTTTTTGTGCGATTTGACGTGGAATGGCTCTAACATGTGGTGCAGCCTGAATCCCTATTTTGTGAGAGTAGTATATAAAAGGGGGCTCCTGGACCAGATTTTTAAAACCCACATTTTTCATGATTGAGAATACCTCTATTTTTACGCAATTATTATTAAAATGATCGTAAAATATGTAAATATACAATAGTTTATTATAATATTTCCCCCATTTCCTCCAAAAATCACCTATTTTTAAGCGTTGAAATTTTGTGGAAAAATGAGATCCCAATATTTTTCGAATTTCCACATTTTATGCAAAGACCTAAATGAATATATTCATTTAAAAAAATTTGGAAATTTCCAAATTTTTTTAAATGAATATATTTTTTAATTAAAATATCTAAATTTCCAAATTTTTTTAAATGAATATATTTTTTAATTTAAATACTTAAATTTCATCAATTAAAATATGATAAAATTAGTATTTTCATTCATCATTTTCATCTTCAATACTACTATTTTCATCATCAATACTAATATTTTCATCTTCAACATTATCTATTTTACTATTTTCAACATCAATACTACTATTTTCATCTTCAACATTATCTATTTTACTATTTTCAGCATCAATACTACTATTTTCATCTTCAGTATTATCAATTTTACTATTTTCATCATCAATATTAATATTTTCATCTTCAACATTTTCATTTTCAATATTTTTATCTACAATATCATTGTCCATTCTTTTCTTAATTTGTGCTACAAATTCATATTTTTTACCATCAAAATTAACATTTTGACGTAATTCAAAGTTTGATGAATGCATAAGACATTCAAATCCTAAATTATTTAATCTCTTTATCATCTCCATTTATAGCATAAAAAATTATTAGTTTTCATATCAAATAAAACTGTACATATTTACACTTAAATTTTATCAATAAAAATATACTAATAAAAATATTTATTAATAAATAAACCATGAATCGAACGCAGCTGTATACGTATTGTAAACTTAATAATATTAAAGGATGTGCCAAAATGGGAAAAGTAGAACTTATGAAAATTGTAAAAGAGCATCAAGATAAAAATATTGTAAAAGAACATTCAGATAAAAATATATTTAATTTTCATGATGATATATTTTCATCAGATAAGATATTAGAAAATAGAATAAACATTTATAAAGCTAATGGAGCATGGAATAATAGAATTGTAGATTGGAGATTTAGTTTAAATAATAATCATTATGATTTAGAAAATTATTTAAAGACAATAGCATTAGATGTAGAATCAAAAATTATTGAAATGAAATATACTCATAGTAATATTGCATTAGTAGCTTCTGTACAATATGTAGAATTAGAATTATCTGGAGAAATAAAAACATATTTTAAACATCATTTTCAATCGAATCAACATACTATTTCTAATAATCAATTCATATCCGAAAAGATTCACACTATGAATTATGAAATTATATCTAAATTTGATAATTACAATGCAAAAATACTAAATATAGATTTGATAAAGTATTATTTATAGATTTACAATCAGATAAATACAACCCATTAAACGTAGGTAGCTATATTCCATTACCAGATTGGGTAAAATTGAAAAAATGTTGTATAAACGTAAAAAATATTAAAACAAATAAGTTCACATGTGAAAAGAAAGAAAATTTTAGATGTTTTGAATATGCATTAGAGAGTATATTAAATCCTCTATCGCATCATACTGATAGAGCTAATAAATATGATATTACAAAATATGAATCTTTAAATATATCATATCCAGTAGATATAGTACCATTAAATATAAGAAGATATGAAGAATTTTTGAAAGTATCAATTAATGTTTATGAAATTAAAGATACTTTTATTGAATTATACTATTGTAGTGAAAATTATAAAAAATTAGAAAAACATGTTAATATATTAATGTTTAAAGACCATTGTGTAGGTATAAAAAATATAAGTAGCTTATTAAAAGGTCAAGTTTGTATATAAGTGCACATAATTTACAAAGCGGCAAATGTGTTTAATTAAACAGAGTGAATGTGTTCCGGAAGTGGTCGAAAAGGCAGTTGACGGATAATCTTTGGTGCACGTTGGCTGAAACGAGTTAAAAATTACAACCTTTAGGACTGAACAATGTAAAAAATTTTATGTTTGGGACAAATAAACAATTAGAATTTTGGGAATTTTAGGTGAATACAACTAACTGGGGGAACGCCGGAGAGGCGTAAATAGAATATTGGATGTTAGTAAGGAAGGACAAATGACGGAGAGATTGTGTTTTGTTGGGGCAAAGTTTTGGTAAAGAATCCCAACAATGCTTTTCGGCAGATGGTACTTTAGTCGTGGAGGTGAGCAGGTCGCGTGCCCGTTATATCGCTGCGACATTTTATTCGCAAAAGGGAGAAAGTAACTTTAGTGCAGTGCGGGACATTATAATGATGGGGTATCGCCGCGACATATGCTCAGTGTAAGTGGGAGGAGAAACGTCTTAATTATACGGTGGTCGGCGCAACGATTTTTTTGGAATTTGTCCTGGACGTCACCGAAGATTGGCGCAGATGCAACACGACTCGAGGAGAGTGAACTGTATATGCATTCAATAAATGCGACGGAATTCTCTAATGTTCAAGGCCAAGCCTGTCATTAATTAATATGTTTAATTACGAAATGGCCACAGATGGAGAATGCGCATTTCTCATTATAGCATGAATGTGTTTGTAAATATTGGGTGGATGAATGTTTATTCTTAGGTTTAATCTGTTTATTTTATTGTTATGTGTTGTTTATGTGCGAAGGAATAGTTTGTTTGGTTCGCAGAATGTGCGAAAACCCAGAAGGTAATGTAATAAATAGCAACAGACACGAGTGTGTTTGTTAGTTTGCTTTTCAGAATGAATTTTGAGTTATTATTGTAGCATTGAAAAACACCAGGTATTATTGCAAATTATAGCACGTCTCGATCCAGTATTGGATAACTTGCACCAACCTACGACCTTATGAATTTTCGTATTCGGTCGCATCCAACGTCAAAAATAAGATTACTAGTTATTAATAAATAAATAAGAGATAGGCGGGGATGCGGAATACGATACAGTAGCAAATATGATTAGCTATCCGAGACAAATGGAAATAGAAAACTAATACCTACAGGAAAGTCTGTGCCATTCTGTAGCACCACTAGTTTATTTTTCCGTGTATACATACATATATACAGCGTAATATATGTAGTAAAGGGAAAGTTATGTAACACTGCGCGAAAAAAACGGCGAATTTTCGGCAGAAAAAATTTCGTTGATGGGTCTTAATAACGAAAAAGTGGATAAATCCAGTTGCTAAATTAAAAAGAAAATCCTCAAACACGTGATGTAACAAGAATTCATTTGTGTGTCTTTGATAATTTATTTATTTGTCAAAAAAACAGTAAAAACTGTATATGACGTGTGGGGAAAGAAATTTATCTGCGCACATTTTCTTGAGGGCCAGAATTTTATATATATAAAAAAAACGAAAAAATGAATTTAGAAAAATAAAGATATTTGAAAAATGTTTTTTCCCGAGTTATAGAAAATCAATTTCAACTGTAAATTAACTACAAGCAAAAGGAGTGCTCAACAAAACGTGCGCACAGTGAAGCTACATTTACGTCCAGAAGCAAAACACGGGGCCATCTCAGCATTTGCTCAATGGATCAGGGAAACTGGACAAAAACCTGATCGAGATGGGGGTCATTGACCCGGAAGCTGAAGTACATTACTTGTTACAGGTGTATTAAATATTTTTTTAAATGTATACAATGCAAACATAAACTTATTCATTATATATCTTTGTTTTGTTACATTAAACATTATTTTTCTTTTTCACGATCAGTATAGTCTCTAATTGTATAGAAACAGTTTTGCAGCAGAAAAGATTTTACTTTTAACTTAAATTTGTGTACCGACTTTAATTGTTTTATGTCATCTGGCAATGCGTTGTAAAGTAACGTACATGTATTGTATGTTGATTTCTTGTACTGAGCTGTTGATACTGACACTTGATGCACGTGATTTCTACGGCGTGTGTTGTAATTATAAATATCAATATTGCATGAAAATATGTTCCCTCCGTTAAGTGGGTCATTTTTGACAAATATTACAGATTCGTAAATAAATAGACAAGGCAATGGTAGGATTCCCAGCTCAATGAAAAGAGGCTTGCAGGAAACACGTGGAAGGCATTTTTTCATTATTCGAATAATTTTCTTTTGCAATCTGAAGGTCTGAATACTACAGGATGAGCTTCCCCAGAATATTATGCCATATCTCAGGCGGGAATGCACATTTGCAAAATAAACGCAACGAGCTGCATGAAGGCTGACAGAATTTGAAAGAATTCTGAATGCATAGCATAATGAACTTAATTTAGTGTTTAATTCTGTTATATGTACATTCCATTTGAGGTTTGATTGAATTGAAAGACCTAAAAATTTTGTTGCCTCAACATCAGCTAATTGCATGTTGTTCATTTTCAATGGAACATGCGATTTCCGATTTGAGATGCAAAAATGCATTGAAACAGTTTTTCTTTCGTTAACAATTAATTTGTTATTATTAAACCAATTTGAAACTTCTGAAATTGTACTATTTACTGCTTCTTTTTTGCAAAGAACATTCGTGTCATCAGCAAACAGAACCGTTCTTCCATTTTTAATAGACGAGGGCATATCGTTTACATATAACAGAAAGAGAATAGGCCCTAAGATCGAACCTTGCGGGACCCCATGCTCAATTGGCAAAGAATTGGAATATAAGTATGTAATGTCCTTTCCTGCCAGTATGGTATTTCTACTCTTTGAGTCCGATGTTTAAGGTAAGAAGTTATCCAATCTAGGGCAATACCACGAATTCCATACGAAGGTAATTTTGAGAGCAAGATCTTATGGTCAATAACGTCAAAAGCTTTCGAGAGATCTAAGAATATTCCAATGAGTACTTCATTTTGGTCTATTGATGAAGCAACATCTTTGAGAAAAGAAAAAATGGCAGTTTTCCGTAGATTTTGATTTTCTAAAACCGTGTTGTGAGTCTGAAAACGCTCTGTTTTTCCTGAGAAATGTTTCCATTCGTAAGTAGAAAAGCCTTTCTAATATTTTTGAGAAAACTGACAAAAGAGAAATTGGCCGGTAATTTTGAATATCATTTTTGTTCCCTTTTTTAAAAAGTGGCTTAATGTTTGCTGTTTTGAAAATATCTGGAAATATTCCTGTACATAAAGAAGCATTGAAAATGTGAGTTAACGGATGTATAAAGGCAGGTGCACAAGTTTTTAATAAACAATCCGGAAATTCATCTAAACCAGATGAATATTAATTTTTTAGTTTACTGACTATTCTGAGGATTTCGTTGGGAGAAGTTTCGGGAATAAACATCGTATCTGAAATTTTTTGGGAAGTGTAAAATGTTGAATTTTGTGATTTTAGTCCCTTCGTGAGATCAGACGCAATTCTGGAAAAGTGTTTGTTGAAGAGATTGGCAACTTTTTCCGGATTACTCGTTTCGCTTTCATTATCCTATAAAATAACATTCTCTACAAGGTATCTAGATGATGTGGTTGTATTTTTTACGATATCCCACATTGCTTTAGTTTTGTTACTAGCGCTCAAAATGTCCTGACTATTTTTCATTATTATACCGAATAACCAATTGAAAGCAAAATGTCCGTCCATCTATCTGTCAGTTTGAGAACAACCATCATTCCTAAACCACAAGTAAGATTTCTTTCAAAATGGATATTCCCCCGTCGATCTGATTCCACTCAAGGCGCCGGGATTTTGACAAACTGTGATTGTAAAATAATGATTGTAATATATAAAATATGATTGTAAATAATGATATTACAGATGTAACCAATAACTTACAATCATATTTGTAACTAATGTATAAGTTGTCAACTCTTTAAATGTTCATATTTTCATGTTTTAACTAGATGTCTGAAGATGGCTGTTGTGCTACAGCCGAAACGTTACGTCGTCGCAAACAATTTGTTACCCATGGGAAAATAAAAAATTGAATACCAAAAATTTTTAAGGGACTGTATGTTATTTTTAATTACACAGTTAAAGATAGATTTTTTCTTCTTATAAAACTTGTTTTACATAGTAAGTTCTTTCATTATGGCCATGCACATTTTTTTGAAACTTTTAGTAGTTTTTTGCGCAACATTACGTGCAATATGTGCAATTTTTAAGAATTACAAAAACAATTACAGTTTTTCTCAAAACCTGCTTCAAATTTTTTCTTTAAACGTTTGTTAAGAATTGTGTCTAATGTACTCTGACATGAAATTCACGCTGTACTGCTTTTTTCTTTTTCTTTTTCAAAATTATAGAAATGTATTTTTCGACTTGTTTCTCATGACCTTAATATTTACATTAGCGGTGATTGTTCATATTATTATATTTATGAGCACATATGCGTTAAATAATATCAAGTAAAGTCTGTCGAAAACTCAACCGTTTTCTGTGAAATGCCCACTCACTTCTGAAATGAAATGCCCACTAATTTTAATGAGGGGCTTAGCGCTCTCTGCAGATGAGAGTTCCTAAATGCCCGGCCTAGGGACGTTAGAAATGGGAAACCGTAGAAAATAACATGACCTAGAAGCCCCTATCTTGAGCAGCTGGAGTGGTGAAGACCAAAGATCGAATGAAAAACTAAAATAGTTTATCTACACGTACATCGTGCTCACCAGGTATCGAGAATTGTATGACCATCTTTATGTGCCAGTACAGTGCCATACAGATTGTAAAACTACATTGGTAAAAAGAGTACATATTTAATCTTTCCCTAGCACAGTCACTATTTAGGGCTAGTACTACAAAGGAGTATCTCACTCTAACTTAAATATCACAAAGATGTAAATTGAAGAGGTGTGAATTCTAGCCACCCATTTCTTTCATATGGATACTTTTGTCAGTGGGTATAAATATATGTGTAATGTAATGATGATGATTTAAAGAGGACGCTTGTGAGCGAGATTTTAAGTGTGTATTATTTGTACTTCAAATATGCGGGAGAGTTTTATGAATATTGTGGGAGAGTGTTGGGGAAGGACAATATTTAATTTTATGAGCACGCTCTATCTGATCCCTTGACGACTACCTCTGTGAGCCTGCCCAGGGCAGTTCAATAACAAGATTGTCCTAATACCAATAATTCAATTTCAGAAAAAGTGGAGATTCTTCAGGTTGAAACTAGCCCCCTCAAATACAAACCATCTAAATTAAATGATAATGTTTAAAAAATTAATGATGATGATGTATGAATAATAAAATATTGTAGGAAAGATTTTTACAGAACTGATTTATTATTAATATACCTGTACTATGTGTTGCAAAGAATCCTTTGCGTTGCACTGAAGCATCTGATTTGAAAACCATTAGCATTTGATTGCCAGAAGCTAATATTGGGAAAGGCATTTTTGAGCCACAAAATCTTCCAAGTGTGTGCTCATCTGACGAATCCCCATCGTATAGGACTATATGGTCATAGGCACATTCTTGATGAGGTTCCAACTCAAACCTATTGAATGTCTGCAAATGTCAAAAACATATTCATAAGAATTTGTTGGCTTCAAGCTGATGTTGATGGATCAACTCATTAAAAAACATTGTAATTCACTGCTTCAGAACAAATGTTTTTCAGTTTAAGTGACTACTATAACTATCAGGAGGAAATGATTTAACAATTTCAGCTACCTTTTTAAAACCCAATTTCACAAATTCAGAAAGAACTACCTGAGGACAATTTTCATTTTCCTACCAGTTTTATTCGATGTCCTGGAGTTGTGGTGAAATGCCAGACACATTCTTTTCTGCCAGGATAATAATCAGGATAGTTAGGACTTGAAATAGGACCAGAAGGTGATGTTATGTCATACTTGCAACCACCTTCTTTACAGTCATGACCATTATCATGGAGCATGAATCCATTATGACAGGAACAAGCATATGACCCAATTGTATTGCGGCATTCATGTTGACAACCACCATTGTTAATTGCACATTCGTCTATGTCTGCAATGCAAAAGCAAATATAATCAAGAATTCAATGCAAATTCATTGAAAATTACAGTACGATTAGTTGATTTAATCAAAAAGTCCTTATTTTGATTGACATTGGCATTTTGCAAATTTTCTGTTCAAGAAAAGTTAAAAAAAAAAAGTTTCCAAGAAGATAATTATTTCAGACTGCTCAATTAATAAATACACTAAGTTCTTAAATTTATTTTGTTATAAACAATATTTAATCACATTTGATATTTAAATTAATTTATTATTAATTAATTTTGATTGTATTCCATAAACCTTTAATTGAATGAAATGTGTTTAGGAAGTTCACGATTTCTGAGATTTTCTGTACTATTTTACACAATTTTGTAAGTTCACTTACCAGTAAAGAATATGGCAGCAAAACCAGATTTCTGAATGGAAGAATCTGACACAAAATTCCAATCTCAGGCTGTTTCCTTCAGAGGTAATGAGTGGAGGCAGACGCGAACCACAAAATACACCATGTTTCCTTTTGATATCATCTCCCAGCTTGCTATACACTTCTACACTATCATACTCGCACTCTTGCTGAAACAGTCACCTGCATGTTGTTTTCTCTCTGATGTTCTGTAATTCTACGTACAAATAATTTTCGTTCCTTTTTTATTACATGCATCATTGAAAAGGCTTAACAATCACTTCAAATTTCCATAGCAAGTAAAATGAAGATAAATAAGCTAGTAATCCTCGTGCTTACTTATTTATTGGCTAAAAGTGATGCACATCATCTGAATATTTTGATAAGAAATACAATGTCAAAAGGAAATGTACTAAAATGTAATACACCAAAAAGAAATACATAGCCAAAGGCAAAAAACATTGTCAAGAAACAAAATAATTTAATGCAGAAAAAGTATGTAGATATTCTTCAATATTTCAATAAAATTTCTGATACTATGAGTTGTGTTCAAGTGTATATATAATGTCATTTATTATATTCCTTGTATTTTAACATTACATTTATAAGAAAAAAAGCAATTTCTTCAAAAATATAAATCAAAAGATTGTAAATATTTACTTATTATTTTCATAGACCCTTATTTAATTTCAATAATGGATATCTTAATGTACACAGATGAAATCACTAATTAAAATTTGAAAGTCATTGAAAAAATCCTATATCCTAGAATCCTCTGACATGAGAATTTTCTTGTACAGTATTTGTGATGGGATTTGATTTTCAGTTTATTGCAGAGAATGAAGTTATGAATGTAATTAATGATTTTAAGTTAAATTGCCCACTAATAATTATTTATCTTCTCTAGCGTTTTCCGTTCGTTGCACTGAAACCCACCCTGGTGCAGGCAAATAAGTCATCGCTCCGCAACAGTGCTGCCCCACACGCATGAAGGGCAGCACGAATAAAACTTTGGAACAGATTCTGTAACTGAGTCAGTGCGTGTGTGCTAGAGAGATTATAGACAGCTTGGTCTGCCACACTGACCAATTCGAAAAATAAGAATTTTGAATTGTGATCGTTGTTACATTTTTATAATAATAAAAATAATTATAATTAATAATAATAATAATTATTATTATTTAACAAAACTTCTAAGAAATCTTGGTAATTCTTTACTCCTTTAATCCACGTGTGATTCTTTATTTAAAACAACCGAAAACTTCAAACGCATAACTGTCGAAATTCCATTTCTCGAGATCTGCCTGTAATCGATACAATAGTGCACTATATTTTTGAACCGAAAGGTTTCAGCAGAATTATTTGTTTGTTAAAAGCTTTATATTAACATGAGCCTTTCCGCTGGCATATGTATATGCGTGCGAGCAACATTTCTTGGCACATTTCAGTTGAATGATTTTGTAAGAGTTTTGATTCTGTGTATTTGAATGATTAGCCACTATTTTTATTTTTATTAGTGTTTCGAAATTGAGACGTATCTACACTTTGATTTTTAAATTGGATTTGTTACCATGAAGATATTAAAGGCTGAATTTTTATGAAAACAAACTGATTTCCAAACTTCGTGTTAGTCACAAAAATGTTTTTAATATTTCTTGTAAAACACAATGTAACTCCATTATTCGGAATGTCTCTGCATAATAGGAAATCCTCAATTGCCTTCACAATTTCACCCCGAATCCAATCAATATTCATACTTCCGTTCGGCGAATGAAAACGCTAACAGAATTAAATGGTTAATAATTACTTTCCTAAGTGCATTGCCTAGTTGATATTTCAGGTACATTTTAGTGCCTTACCTGGAACACTGAAAAAAAAATATTCACAATGAAATCTTTTTCATGAAAATATAAAATATATAATACTTACTACTTACTGAAAATGTGGATACTTATAGAAATGTATTTTCTTGGGTAATACAGAGTACTTCTGAAATAACCTGTCAAATCGGAGCAGAAGACCAATTGATTACTAAGTGAAGAATACGAGGTACATTAGATCCATCTGGGAACCCTCTAAGAACTTGATAGCTTATGACATCTGTGAGTCTGCTGAGCAACATCTATGGCCTGTGCATCTGGCTAAACAC
>JAHLJT010001100.1:0-12575 GCA_031308135.1 Acheta domesticus
TTTTTTTAGTCGTAATAGGTCAAAGTAAGTTTCTTGTTTTGTTTTAAGAGCCTCCAAGGCGGAAGGGAACATTATTTGCAAGACTCAAATTTAGAGGATCTATAACGAATGAATTTTCAATTGTGGAGATTTCCAAACCTACTCTTTAGCGTAGAAAGTGTCACATTGTCTATTATTTCAAAAAGTAGACTTCTGTGTTTCAATACATTTGCCTTCAGGGGAAAGGCACCTCCTTTTGCGCGGCACATGTTCATAGCTGTCCATTCAGTTGATTCGTGACAGACCAGATTCATCAATTTGGATCTCTCATTTTCAATGAGCTATTCCGTCTCCTTCCCCTATTTCGGCACTGTCAGGATTTCCAAACATTTCATTTGAAGAATATTATAAAGAACATCGTGTAGCATACATTTTCGAGAATATGAATAGAAAAAAACATTGTTTGAAATTCACTAAGGAAATGCAAGTACCACAGTTTCACTTTCCCTTGAGGATGAATTGTCAGAATATTAGGAAAGAAGTGGATTAACACACACACAACTAATGAGTGTAAATGTTTACAATTTGTCTGAATCGTTTAACAGCCTGGCTAGCAGTTGTACCAATTTTTTAACTTATCGCATAACGTGTTGCGCAGAATGAGTTATGTTGTTTAAGACGATCCTGGTGTTTTGAGCTTCATACTTGGGCTTTACGTACAACCAGCTAGCTCTACCCATTAGCCCTCTTCCACACTATGCTCAGAACACCTGCCTTTGTGCCTGTTCTTGCTCATTTTCATCTCTGTGACCATGTGGAGGTTGCACCGCTCTTGGTAAGGTTCTTTTTGCTTGAAATGTAATCACAGCACGCAATAGGCTTGAAACTTTTTAAATGTTGTTTAACATTCGTGTGGCACTGAATTTTCATGTAATTGTGAATGTAGCGACGCACGTTGTCCGAGATAAATCTTGTGATATCACAAGATGTTTGGAGCACGCCATGTGGGTCACGGAGTATTATGATCTTTTTTTTTTGCTAACTCTGAGGGAAGACCTCGTGTAATTTATCGTTGCGTTGCTGAGTTTATCTCGTGTAAGCTGCCCTCGATGCGGAATGCTCATGTTAATCCACCACAAATGCCATGGACAAACGCCACACGTTGTGCAACATGTTTTGTGAAATGAATTTGAAACGTTATCAAGAACAGTTTTTCTTGCAATGGAATTGTGGAGGTGTTAGAAACTAATGTTTCCTACCGGGGAAAAACTTTTCCCATGATTTTAAGGTTTACTCAAACATTTGAAGTCTTTGCCATCAAACATATGTTTATTCATGAGGTAAGTCCGTATGAAGGATATTACTTTATACATGTGTTCAAGAATTGTTCATGTTTGTGTTAATGAATGTTACCTTGTAATATATTCAAATGAAAGTGTCTGCATACATTTATTGCTCTCTACTGACAACTAACTACGCCCAATGAACTTTAGTATTAAAGTAATATTTTTGTGCTATCATCCCAGCAATAACTTTCACTGTCTGGTTCTGAAGGTCAAATAATATGAAATGAATATATATGTTGTTTTCAAGTTAATATTCAGTGCTAGTATTTCGGCGCTAAGGAAATGTCAGCTTTTAATATAGTTTTTTAAAGACTGGACCTGCTTGCACGAGGAACACTTTGTACAACTGTTTAAATGATATATAGTATTAAGCAAATCAATATAATTAACACCTGCTTTTCTAACGCCACATCATGAACATTTTCTACGTTTGCAAAAATAGCAATATATAATATATGTCTAGATACGGCTGTTGTTTTATTTGGGACCATATGCATTGTTTGTTAGCACTTATAGCTGGTGTTTCCAATTGTTGTGAATTGCATACTTGTGCATCCTTTATGCATGTGTTGTTTCAATATCTTATTTAACTAAGCTGTCGATAGATGTTTTAAAGGGATACTTTTAAGATACTCTATAATCTGTTTACATTTCAAATTTTTTTTTGTAAGTTTTAAGCTATGGTAATACAATGTTAAATATTTATTCAACAATGTGTTTGAGCATTTAATTACATACCATTCACTTTCCTGGTTTAAGAGCTCCTTGCACTGTAGTATTTGTCGCATCGTAATAATGTTGACAGGTTGACTAATTTATTTTCCAGTCCATTGCCTATCAGTAAGTAAAATTCGGGATTCGGGAAGAGAATTCCAGCGTGTTGTATGTACATTTCTTGGAATTTTCTCTTGTAGTCTTCAAGATTATTGATATGTTTTGGAGATTTTAAAAGAAAAACTTAATTCCATTTAAAGTTTGAAGAAAATGTGGCACTCTCTTATATTGGTAGCTGACTGATACAATATAATGATTTAGCACCTGACTGAAACAATGAACAAAAAGAGCTCTTTGGATACTTCTCGTGCACGTTAACTTTAAGGCTATTTTATTCTCTCTCTGGCCATCAACCGCTGCTCCATCGTATGTCTGAGCAACCATTTTGTCGCCGATATATATTTTACTATTTCTCCACATGATTAAATAAGCCATTGGCTAGATTCTCTCCGCGCTACGTCCACAAACGATATAACGTCTCCTGAATTTCTACAGTTTTTTTCCTGGCCATATCTAAGTGAAGTAGCTAGTTGTTTTGTTAGTTACGTCGGATGATTCATCTAAATAATTGCAAAATGCTGGGCCGTTGAAATAATCATCTTTGATAGATTGCTCACAGTACTAATGCACAAACAATCATTTTGGTTTCTGTTGAAAGTGACCTTTAAATGTTATGGCAAATTCCTAAGTGTTGTTGCTAGGTAGTATCATCTCGCTGAAGATCAAGTTTGTTTCGATGCGTACCCTTTCAAAAACTAGCCTGCTAACAAGAGAACGCAAATGACATTGTGATCGTTCATGTTTTTGCTTTTGCATTTGAAAGGTTGTTCAAATTGTTATATCCTTTGTTTCATACATTACGATCATGATAAAACAACAACATGCCAGCGTTATTATGCCACCGATTCAACCAATTAGAGTGCTCATATTTTTTAGTATGAAATAGCGAAAATATTCCCATCCCTTTTCTTTGTGCAAATATCTGAAGACAGGAAGTTCTGAAACGGCCTCCCTACTCGAATAACATCACCTTTCTCCACAAAGTGCGACAACTGAAAGGATTTTTTTTAAATATCCTTAATTACAGATGTATTTTCTACATAGCTCATACCCTTATCGCTACGTATCACAAAAGGCATCAAATGGAAAGAACACACAAATAATACGCACAGATGAAAAAAATCCACGAGTTCGTATTAGAATATTTATTATTCCTTTTAGGTCACTAGAATTACTTAAACATGGGAGCAAAGGAGAGATTTTTCGAAATCACTTTTTCCGGATCAAGAACACTGAAAACGCAAGCGTTTTTGACAATCTCTATGTATAGAAATTAATATACGAGCAAGTATCAACATACACTTTTTACTTTCTCGCCTTACGAATTCTTTTTTTAATTAGCGACATACAAAACGTGTTTTATGAGGAAATTCCGAGACTTTCTCCGGCAGTATTACATAACTCTCTCATTACACTAGGAACGTAGAGGAAAAATATGCTAGCATTTCTAGTGGCTTGAACTTGCGTCCCTCTAATCTGCGGTACTGACTCGACCATACTAGGCTACCACGACCATTTTTCACAATGATGATGAGAAACACATATTACGAAAATAATAATGTCATATTCAGTGCGCGTAGTATTTTTATTAGAGAAATGTACTCCATGTGTCAAAGATATCAAATTCACAATAAGAATGCATAGGAATAAAAACACGCACAACTCCATTCAGATGTGATAAAAATTGCAACTATTGCAAATGTATAAACTATTTTCAACTTTTGTGAAATTAAAGGGGAGAGTCTCCCTATGTCACAGCCGAAAACAGCGGATTTGCAATTTGCAACAAATTAAGCATTTTATAAACAAATTCGAAATATGCGTTAGAACGGCCGGGAAAGCTCCACAAATTGTGCCTAAAATGAACTTTTTAAAATAACAGTTTGACAGGAGTTATAAATTCATTGCTAAAAGTTAGTATAATTGGTGCTAAAATGCAAAATATTTTCTGGTCTATTGACAGTAATTCTGGACGGAAAACCCCCGCTCAGAAATATTTTTTCGTAATGGCGTACGCGCAGGCAAAATCCCTCCTTCGGCAGGGAAATACGACGATATTTCCGCATCATACGTAAGCGAACTGTGTCTCCTCCCCCTGTGACAGCGTCGCTTCTAACCCTTGAAACTTTGCACCAATCACAACACAACTGCGGTGTACCTGCTAGCGATTGGTCAACGCGTCCCTCCCCCTGTCCGCTGGTCCAAGTGTGTTGGCGCCGTTGAGAAGATAGAATTTCACCAGCGAGATTCTCTGAGAGGTACTGTACATACATTGTCGTTTAATACTGTTTTATTTTGATACATCATTTTATATATTGTTTTTAAAGAATATATGTTTTAGTTTTTGCCTCTCAGCCATGACCAGGGAAGAGTAGACTGCTGCTTGAGCAAAAGTTTAGACGAAGGGAAATATATATATTCTTACATAGATGTGATTTCATCAAAGGTGCAGAACTACTATTCTCTCAAAGTCAAAAGGAATAAATGACTATTATGCAACTATAACAGCACAGGTGTTTCAAATGTAAATGAAATATTTCTATCTTGATTGTAAGAAACGTCCATTTATGTAATGGACAATTCAGGAGTTCATTCTGTGCTGGTGAGTGATATTTTTCAACAATGTTTCTTTAAAAAATGTTGAAAAAACACATTTATGAAATTCATTTAATATTTTTTTAAATAACTGATAATAAAACAGGTATTGCTGGTATACAATTCGTCACAAAAGTAGTTGTTTCAACATTATTGACATTACTATGAAGAGTGAAGTACAACCTGTATTAAATTCAATAGCGTTCATTGATCTTAAAGTAAATCAGTAATACAATTTTAATTAGAACCTAATGTTTGGTAATAGAATGTAATAAAAGCTTCTGAGACTTATTCAGAATAAGTTTCTCACTGAAATGAACAAGTTTTGTTAAATTACATCATAGAATAACATAATTTTATTTTTTGTATTTGTTTTGATATAATGTCTATCAATATTCTTACTATTTGGTAAATCATATTAGTTGGTGTATGGAACATTAAATGATAAAGGAAGCTGGTCAATGAGTTCTATGTCTTTCCTCCCCCTTATTGTCACTATATTTTCTTTATAATTCTATCGAGTTGGTGTGGAGCCAGTGCAAAAGATATTATCAGTGTCATCATGTTACCGCTTTCAATCACAAAGCAACAAGAAAATGAGAGGCAATAGAACTGATTACTATGGAGAAGTGAATAAATATAAAAATATATCCTTGAGATATTTTCCAGAAACATTACTAACAGAACATATAACATATGGTTCCCACTTATTCTGAACACTTCTGTAATAGGGATAACTATGTGGCACATACTGCGAAGAATATAGAAGAAGAGTGTAGAGTAGAAATAAGAAAGAAGGCTTCCAATATTGCAGTCATAATAAATTTTCAGGATGACTCTTATGACGACAAAGTTTCCCTAAGTGTTCCCATTCCAATATCTGCTGATGTTTCTAATCAGTAGGAATATGGCTGCCCATGAAATTGGATTGAACAATATTTGACGTCTGTTATTGTTCTTAGGTGCTGAGTTGCAAGTTGTTAATTTATATTATTCCAGCTAGAACAATTATAGTGTTTATATTCCAGTGAAATCCAGAGTGGTCATATTCCATGTGAAAACGTGAATATGTATTTTTCATTACTATTATCATTATTCTTAATTGTACTTTTACAGGTTTCTCTAGAGCTATATACTATCAGAATTGGTAAAAAAGCTTTAATAACTGTTACATCATAATTTAATTATTAATTAACATTTATGAAATTAGATATCTTTAGGTACATTGTAATACTACAGATCTTTAATGACCGTAACTTTCTTTAAACATACAGATAAAAACTCCCATATGGTTTTCAAATTGTTACTAATGGTGACTTCATTAGAAAACCGCTAAAACTCAAGTTTGAGTTTTTCTGGTTGATGGTGGGGGCTGTGGTACCAGTTAGTTTTTAGCAAATATTTTATCATTGTCTAATTTGCCATGTGTTTGTATCTGTGTATGTGAATGTTCTCTCAATATCTCTCTGTAAAAAAATATTGTGTACTTAGAAATCATGTGATTCTGTAATGGTTTATTGGTGATGGGAGTTATAGTAAATCATGTAATTATATAGTAAGTAGTAGTCATAACTGGATTTTATGTAATTCACTTTTTTTTATTAATTTATATCTTTAATTCTTTCTAAAATTCATTTCAGATTTTTATTAAACATCAACTGGTAGAGAACCTGTAGGGGCGTTTTTTATTATTTTTTTGCAAGATAACTAGTCTTGAATTCAGACTTTTCTTGCAATTACTAAATCCTTCCTCGTGTATGTATGAATATTTTCATTATTTATAATGTGTGTTCCCATTAATTACAGTATTAAGATGTATACTTCTCAGAAGATAAAAGTAGTCACTTCTTTAAATCTGCTAATGTTAACTACCTTTGTAAAAAAAGAAATTAAAAAATTCGAGTTCTTTTTGATTAAAAGGAAGAACTTTTTCAATTATGTGAAGTAAATTTTTGATGAGTATGAATGTACATTGAAAATGTATTTTAACAACATACACCCTATAAATCAAAAATAAATTTGGGTAATAGAAAAATATTCTTTCTATAAATAAAAAAGAATTAAAATGCAAATTTAATCAAAATAAAAGTTTTATCTTTTGAGGAGTTAAACACTAATGAAGTAAGAATCATACATCTTACACAATATGAGATTAAAAGTTATCAATTATACTCTTAGGTCAGGTTTAATAACCAATCAAATGTTGTTATATAAGATGTTACAACACAAATATTATTCATTTTTAAAATTATCTAAGCACAATTTCATTTCAAAATATAACTTTTTACTCCTTATCCTGACAAACTTCGCAGACTGAGTTTTGAGCTAGTTAATAGCAAGTCATGGACATTTAGGACATGTTCTAAAAGAACATAGGTGAGTAATTTCAATTTTATGAAGATTGACTTAAAATAATCAAATTGAATAAAATTTAATTAACTTCAAAGATGTAGCCTTTGAAGAAATCAAAACATAAATAAAGGGAGTTTTTTTACTTTCCTGTATACATACGTATAGTATACGGAGTAATATCCGTAGTATAGGGAAAGTTATGTAATGCTGCACAAACAATTTTTTTTCGGCAGAAAAAAATTCATTGGGCCGTGATACAAAAGGTAGCTAAATTAAGGGGGAAAATCCCCTAAAACGTGGTGTAGCCACAAACCCTGTTTTGTAAGTTTTGATACCGGAAAACCACTTGAAAGTAAAACACTCGTCCGTCCGTCCGTCTATCCCTCCGTCCGTCTGTCCATCCGTCCGTCCATCTGTCCGTCCGTCCGTCCGTCCGTCCGTCCGTCCGTCCGTCCGTCCGTCCGTCCGTCCGTGCGTCCGTCTGTCCGGTGTATGTTAACAAAACTAGCGCCTATACTACGAATACGATTTTTTCCAAATTGAAGAAACCCCTGTCAATCTGGCCTGAGTCGAAGCTCTGAGATTTTGAAAAACACTCATTAATTTTTGGGAGTAGTTTACACAGAGCCCTCCGGACATTCTCAAAATTTTCTCAAAAACGGGTCCAATATTTTTCTTTCTATTTCTTGCAAGAATAGAGTAAAATACACTTAAGGTGGCATAGGTCCGATTTTCACGGTTATCTCTGAATTTTCGAAAACTTGAAATGTTTGGATTTTCTTCTGCCTGTTCCTACGACTACAAAATTAAAGATAGAAAGTTTTCTTTAAAATACAATTTTTTCTCCAAAGTGATTTCTTTCATTAGGGTCATGTTCATTTCATTAAAAAAACTAATAGTTTTCGTGCAATATTGCGTGCATAATGTGCAAAAAACAAAACGTTCATAAAAACGTCAGGAAATGTTTTTCTTTAAACTTTTGGTAGGGAAATGGTAAATGTACTCTATGAGATGAGATAAACGCCATATTTTGTTGTTTCAAAAATTGCAAAATTAATTTTTGACTTGCCTCTCACGTCGTTAATGTTTATATTGTCAGCTATTTTTTCACATTATTATATTAATTAGTACATATTTTAAATAATGTCAAGTAATGGTTTTTGGAACTCAACCGTTTTCTGTGAAAACTTGTTGAAAATCCCACATTTTCTCATAAATGACACCAAATTTTTTTCTTAAAACTTTTCAGACTTTTTATTATGACGTAAAGTTCATTTTGGGGTATTTTTTGTTTATTAAAAAATTACAGAAATGTAATTTTTCTGAAAGGTATCTTATATATTTAATATGCACATTACAAGCAATTTGTAAATATTATTATATTTGAAAGTGTAAGTGCTTCAAATGATTTCAAATGAAGTTTTTTGAAAACTCAACAATTTTTTTCTGAAAAAGAACTTAAAATTTTGCGTTTTTAGTTGCTCTTAAACGGCATTTTGTTAAAAACAGATACACATTTTAAAAAGAAAATTGCACTTTAGGATGATGTTTTGTGTATTGCTCAACATAGCCTGTGTTGGCTGTTTAAATAAAATTCAATCCTCTCATGTTTTTAGAATATTTTAAACTGTTTTGCACATGTTTTAATTTGTCCACGGCACAAAAATACGACTCCATATTTATGTAGGCACTTTGGATCGCTTGGTGGATTGCATAGTCACATACCTTTCTGAATTCAACTAGCACAATCCCTAAGCTAAATTGGCTACACATATATAGTTGCTAAATGCATTAAAATAAGGTAATAAATTTTAAATAAAACAATATTCATTAGTTAACCTCCTTCTCTTACAAACACCGAAGAGAACAATGAAGTTTCGTAAAACGACAGCTTTTTCGTAGGCGCCACTGTAGGCACCCTGGATGTAATGGGTCACTGTGCACCTGATTCACAGCGCAGGCTAGGCGGCATTTCAGACTGATTCGTTCATCCTTGTGAAGAATCGAATTCTCAACGGCGCAATGTTTGAAATATAATTAAATATTTTGTAGTAGAAAAAGAAAATAACAAACCTCCAATTTACAACCATTTAAAAATAAAATAGGTGATATTCTTAGGGTATGTAACACATCCACATCCATGGACGCTACGCCCCTGACATAGTGTGAATATTTTCCAAAGTTGATAATCAGAAGAACCTAAAATTTAATAAAATATTAAATAGCAATTAATGGTGGTTTTGTGTTAATTATGCATAATCATACATGACTATCATTTCAATTAAACATTGCTACACTTGTCATGAACTGTCGAATAAATGAATTACAGTGTTTAAGTGTTGTTACCATAATTTCACAATTAACTAACAAATCTAAATGTCAATGATCAATAATTTAATGGGTGAAAAACAGAACAGTATAAATGAGATTTTATAAATTCTGAGAAAAACATGTTTATAGTACGCTATATTTCAGTGCTACTGTTATTCGTGATTTATTACAATTGAAATGCCGAGGTTTTAATAATAAAACAAAGTAGCTCGATTTTGTATTGATATTGAAATAAAAAAATAGTTTCCTCAGAATTTATAAAATGTCACTAACACTGTTCTGATTTTCACACATTAATTTAATCATTAGTCCTATGGTTCAATCAATAGAAATTATAAACATCAATTATTCTAATTACAGAACATTATACTGCACATACATTAATTCGGAACTTGTGAACATGCAAAATTAAAAATTACCACGAGGGGTTGGTCGTCATTCTCCTGCCTGATGGCTTAATTCACTGTCACACATATTATCAATACCATTTCGAAATTATTTGTCTCAATTCATATAATTTTTCCTCACTAATGATAGCGGAATTCAATCAATATTCTCGTGGAAACTATTTCTAACCTTAACATCGGGAAAATACATTCAATTACAAAATCCAGCCAACTGATACTACTATTTAGCTGACTGGCGGAAGAATATTTTTCGGAGAGCAATGCGATCTTCGGTGACGCTTATTTGTTATAGGAGCTGCAATTAAAATCGCCAACTGCCCTGAACGCTCTGTACGAAAGGACTACCCACAACCAAATGGAGCTTCCTAAAATTCAAGAGCGCATGCGCGAACTCCCTAATGCAGACCTGCACAGCATTTTTGCACTTTCACTGACGACAGGAGCTGCGCGCGGGCAACTCGGGGGCAAATGAAAAAATCGATAAAGGGTGGGGATGAGACCCAATCTAGGAGTGGGGACCACCAATCAGAATGCGCAATTCGAAAGACCGCGCGAAAATTTAAAGAGCAATCGGCAAAAGAGTGACGGACATAAACAGTTCAAGTAATATTGCCTTTTGAATTATCTTGCAAATGTTTGTTCTAGGTATATGACAGGGCGAAAATGAAACTACAACGAATTATACATATTAGATTTCGATACCAAGTATGATAATTGCTTGTAGAGCTGATAATGTAATTCGCTTTGCTACGATGTAATCACAAATTTAGTGTTGAGATAAACACGAAATTTTGATACTGAATTGTTTTTGTTTGATGATGACAGCAGTGAACTATTTTTATTAACTATGGTTAATTGAATAAGACGGTTCTCTCAAAGCAAAAACATAATGGGCTTGAAAAAAATCATGATTATTTTCTGTTCTAATTTCTGACAAGGGTTGTAGAGTCGTTTACGACATCGTATAAAAATATAAAGTCCTTTGCATTTTATTTAACAATCCCATGATTACCTTATGATTGTCCGTAACATATCGTCACAGAAGTTTGCTCGTTGATCTCTTCTATTCAGTAATGAGGAAAATGTTCACAAATGTGCTATTAAACATTACCCTTCTTGTAATTGCCACATATTCTATTTTTATGTCAATCGTCATGTGAGAGATTGCTCTCATGATTTTCTTCATTTTCATGATTTGGAGATTATAACATTCCTGGTGAACAATCAATTATTAAATTGCAATTTTTTGTTAGATATAATTAAATAATATTTTTTCTTATGTATAAGCATTTAAGAGTCACAATGAACATGTTATTTTCTTTAAAAAAATAGAAAATGAAAATACATAGAGTGGTGGATACAAATGTGGATATACAGCAGTGCACAGAAAGTAAACAGTGAATTATGACCCTGGTAACTTGTAGTACTAGACATAATCCATTTAAACAAATGGACATTTAATTTTGAAGCATTGTAACACGCCCAGACATTCAATCTACGCGCCGCGTCGTGCTACATCAGACTTCTCCCCTCCCCGCAAAGCTTCCTACTCCCCACTACTTGCACTTTCCGCGCTGCCGTGGGCTGACAATCGGCTCGCAGTGCAGAATGCCCGCGGGAGCAGGCGTTGTGCAGGTCTGCCCTAATGCATTTAGGTGGAGGACATCGCAATGCTCACTTCGGGCCGGGTTGCGGCGCCTGCGGCCTCCATCTCTTTCCCCCGCTTTCTGACTGTGTGCATCAGCGTTATATGCTCGATGTAGGGCCGCGCTCTGGCCGCCAGGGTACCTTCCTTGACAAATGTGAACTCATAGCTGAGTGACCATGGTGAGAGTCGCGATTTCACACTATAATAATTACATTTAACTGTCTTTTTTTTTCAGGGAAAGGGCAGCAGCTTACCTAGCTTTCCTGGAATGCCCGCCACTGATTTTACGACATAAATAGCGATATTAAATGTATTAAACTTCTCGCAATTCCTGTTACTGAGAACATTGTAAAAGTCAAATTACAAAGCAGTGTAAAGTTACATATTTGACGACTTTCACAAATCTAGATATTGTATTAGTAAAATCTACTTTCAAATACTTGTTCGGCACTTTAAAAAAATTTGAAAATGATTGTTGTAAAAAAACATTCTTATTTCAATTAGTAATATTTTTTTCTTGGGCTTTTATCCAGCCGACTTCCGGTTACCCTTTTCGTTCCGATGGGACGCTTATTCGACCCTACACTAGGTATCAACACTTTCGGACTCCTCTGATCTGGGGTCGGCAGAACGCGAGGCCCTCCGCGACAACACATGCATGAAACACAAGAGACAAGAATCCATGCCCAAGGCGGGGCTCAAACCTGTAACCCTTCGGACCGAAGTGCTGAATCAGTACAGGCTCTTCGCCACCTCGAGCATCCAGGTCGGCTGAATTAGTAGTGTACATAATTCGTAAAAAGGTATTATAAAGAGTTTATATTTTTTTAACTCTACGAACCATACATACATTAAAAACAGAATGTAAAAAGCACGTTTTTCTAGATGAGTGATCCGGAGAGATGATTGATGTCACTGCAATTTGTCTGACTGGGAGGTTCTAGTTTCAAGTCCCGATGGTGGCAAGATTTCGAAATTAGCTGGACAGCTGGGTCAAATTCAGTCGCTATCTGGAAGCGAATGCTAGTGGCCAGATGTTGTGATCGATGATTTTCCGTGGTTTCTCTGGTTAACACCAGGCGG
>JAHLJT010001101.1:0-18765 GCA_031308135.1 Acheta domesticus
TTCTGAAATAAGCATAAGCACAGAAGCTTGAAGCTTGCCAGCTTTTAAGTTAACGGTCTTATGTGTTAGGCTTATGCGAAGGCATTGTGAAATAAGTCCGCTTATGGACGCAGTCCTAACTTTTATGTTAACGTCATGTTGCTTCTGTTTGCATGTGAATGGGCCTTAACCCTGTTGACAACTCGCCCGAGATTTATCGATAGGAAACTCGCGCGGGATTTATCAATGACGATTTTCAATAAACACTTGGTAGTTTGTTTGGTGATAGGTTTCTAAAGCAATGCTCATGCTCATAACTAATTTATTGATTGATATGTAACATTATTTCAAGAATTTCCAGAATATTCAAAAATAAATTCCAAGCGATCTGAATTTTCAGAAAAGATCTAACGGATTTAGAGATAAAAAATATATTTTTCTACATCGGCATTCGTTACTAGTTAGAAAGCGTGTGTTGCGAGTATTTGAATCAATTATTTCCAAAACGTACGGTGAATCTGGAATGCGCCTATACGATCCTTAAATTTTAATTCATTAGAATTCTATAATTTGGGACACGTTGATCTCTTTTCATTCCGCAAATCGTAAAGGACGCGAGTGACTTTCTAAATCGTATTAATATTAGCGATGATCCAACGTGATTCACTGTTCAAGATAGGATCCAGCGTCAATGAATTAGTTGCTGTGAAAGCTAAAGGGAGGGTCAGTCCATATTAAATCAACACAGTCATTTTACATCACCATCTCACATTCAGATGAAATTTGACACATAGGTAGTATGAATGAAGAATAAGAAAAATTACAAATTTGAGTAAAATATTGTCCACCCATTGTGAAATACAGCCATGTAAAGTTTTACAAAATTGGGGTTCCCGAAATATTAAATTGATGTTGAACCTCACCAAATTAAGATAGAGAGCTGGAACAGGTGTCATTTAGCAGCTTTCTTTATGGACTTTTATATGATATACAACTCAATAGGGGTTGAAATATGATTTTTCAAATTTGAACTTAAAAATTTGATTTTGAGTTTTTTCAAAATGCTCATCTTCAAAAAAATTGAAAAAAATCTAAAATAATTCCTTATAGGTTTCCAAACAGATGGTGCAAGTTTAAAATGGGACTGCAGTGAGTTCATATGGTAATCTTTACTTAAAATGTACGATATTTACTTACTCTAGAATTTACTGATTTAAAATGCATTTTATTTCAAATTATAAGCTCTAATATATACAAATTATTAATTTAGTATTTTTTGTTGGTGATTGTGTTGTGTTTTATTATTATTATTATTAATTTTTTCCATTACATCACGACTAAGGATGTTATGAGTCGGCTAAATATAAAATCTACTCCAGGTTGCAACCAGCTACCTAAGGAGCAGATCCGGTGACTGTCGGTGCTTCTACAATACTTTGCGCAAAATGTGGGACTGTTCCAAATAAAGCAATTTCTTGCACTTCCCAGTCCTTTGAATTACCTGGGAGTTTAGACAAGTTCTTACACAAATTTTGCGGAACAAATCCCAGAGCTCCGATAACTATCGGTACGACCTGTGCTTTTACAACCCCACATTCGGCTAATCTCGATTCCAAACTCTTGTATTTAAGACGTTTCTCTGCCTCCTTGGTACGACGTTTTGATCGCAAGGTACAGCAATATCCACAAGTAAACACGATTTGTTCTCCAATCCCGATGACTATATCCGGTTTGTTTGCTGCTATCGTGCGATCAGTTTGAATTTGTTGGTCGTACAATATCGTACACAATCCAACAGACGTCACCGGTTTCGGTGTGTGTTCGTACCACTTGGGGCATGTGTTCGGAACTTCGAGGGCGGTACAGATCTTGCCAGTGGAGGTAGCTACACACCCTGTCGTGTCTTTTCAAGTATTCGGTGCTCTTTCCTAGGATTGGACAAGCTGAGACAATATGACCGATGGTTTCTACGTGTTCCTGACAATGCGGCATTTATCATCTTGGGGAAATTTTGAGAACCGCTTTATCATAATGTCGTGTTCTCAAGGCCTGATCTTGGGCAGCTATTACAAGTGCTTCCGATTCTGGCTTATTCTCTTCCCCTTTTAAGCCACTTTTATTATTATTATTCCATTACATCACGACTAAAGATCTTATGAGTCGGCTGAATATAAAATCTACTCCAGGTTGCAACCAGCTACCTAAGGAGCAGATTCGGTGACTAGCAGTGCCTCTACAAGACTTTACGCAAAATGTGGGCTGTTCCAAAATAAAGCAATTTCTTGCACTTCCCAGTCTTTTGAATTACCTGGGAGTTAGACAAGTTCTTACTCAAATTTTGCGGAACAAATCCCAGAGCTCCGATAACTATCGGGACGACCTGTGCTTTTACGCCCCACATTCGCTGATCTCGATTTCCAAACACTTGTATTTAAGACGTTTCTCTGCCTCCTTGGTAACGACGTTTTGATCGCAAGGTAACAGCAACATCGATAAGTAAACAGCGATTTTTTCGACAAATCCCGGATAACTATATCCGTGTGTTTTGCCGCTATCGTGCGAGTCAGTTTGAATTTGTTGGTCGTACAATATCGTACACAATCCAACAGACGTCACCGGTTTCGGTGTGTGTTTCGTACCACTTGGGACATTGTTTGAACTTCGAGGAGCGGTACAGATCTGCCAGTGGAGGTAGGCTACACACCCTGTCATGTCTTTTAAGGTATTCGGTCTTTGCTAGGATTGGACAAGCTGAGACAATATGATCAATGGTTTTCTACTTGCGCCAGGCAAATGCGGCATTTATCATCTTGAAATTTGAGAACCGCTTTATCAATAATGTCGTGTTCTCAAGGCCTGATCTTGGGCAGCTATTACAAGTGCTTCCGATTCTGGCTTCATCCTGCCCCTTTAAGCCACATAAATTATTGATCTGTTATTGAGTCTGCACCTTGTCCATTCTTTTAGGTATTGACCGTGGAGTGGTTTGTCTCTCCACGATTTCTTTAAACATTTTTTGTGTCTCACACTTCATGTTTAGCAGCATCAGAAGTTCAGTGTCTGTGTTATTCGACGTGGTCTTGCCTAGTTTTCTTCGCAATGTTCTTGCTACACTAACAATGTCTCTGTTTCCCATTCTTCGGTCAGATTTCATGACCTGCCTCATTAGAGGGTCGTCTTGATGGCTGCTACATACTTACCCAACCCGACTATTGCGTTGTGCCAGGAGGCCTCAATTTGTCTGAGGGCCTCTTCCTCCTTCCTTCGTGACACATAAAGTCTATGTATATCAGCTCGAGGGTGGGCAACATGATGCATTGTTAGCAGTTTTCTGGTTTTTCGATCCATGGTGCGAATTTCTTGCTCAGTCCAGTCCACTAGTCCAAAACTGTATTCGGCCTACAGGTACCGCCAAACTACCTATTGCAGATATTTTATTCCTGGAATTCAGAGCGGACTGCAGGACCAGTCTCACTCTCCTATAATCTCCCTGCGAATTCTCTCTTTCATTCTGTCATTCGAGATGGTTCACATTCTTCAATGCCCAGATATTTGTAAGTTTACCTGGCTCAAGATCTTGAATCACAGTGTGCGTATCAGTTTCAATGTTCTCAGACGTTGTGAGTTTCCCTCTTTTTAAATTGATTTTTGCACACTTGTCAAGACCAAACTTCATGCAGATGTCATTGCTAAGTCATTCACGACAGACAGCATTTGGGAGAGAATCGCTTCATTCTTGGCAAACACTTTCAGATCATCCATGTAAAACAAATGTGATACTGGCCTTTCATCACCATGGAGCTTAAAACCAAAGTCAGCTTGCGACAACTGTCTCGATAGTGGGATCAAACTAATGCAAAACAGCAGAGGGGATAGTGAATCTCCTTGAAAAATACCCCTGTTAATCTGAATACTTCTGGTTTCTACTGCTTCCTTTCCGCTGTGGATTAGTAACCTTGTACTCCACGACTTCATACTAGCCTTGCAAAACTCAATAAGTCTAGGATGAAATCGATAGATCTCCAGGGTCTTCAAAATCCAATCGTGTGGTACACTATCAAAGGCCTTCTGGTAGTCAATCCAAGCCATGCTCAAATTACGTTTGCGTTTCTTTACATCATTCAAGATGACTTTATTCAGTAGCAAGATTTCCTTACAGCCATAAGAGCCTTTACGACATCCTTTTTGTTCAGCTGGCATTAGATGATTCTTATCTAGATGTCTATACATTTTGTCAGCTACAGCTGAAGTTATAACTTTGTACAGTACTGGCAGACAAGTAATTGGCCTGTAGTTCTTCGCCAAAGAGCTGTCTCCCGCTTTGGGTAGCAAATACGTGATGCCGCGTGTGAGCCATTCCGGGATTTCCTTTGGGTTTTCAAAAATTTTATTAACAGCCTTTGCTAGATGAGAATGTATTGCTGTTAATTTCTTAATCCAATATATCTGGATCTTATCAATCCCGGGGGACTTCCAGTTTCCCATGTTCTTAATTGCTTGGAAGAGGTCCTGTTCCGAGAATTGGTGAACATCTTCCACTGTTTCTACAAGTTCATCGGCAGCATCAACTTCAGATTGAAGCCAAGATGCGTCTTTGTTGTAGGATCTGCTCTCTTCCCAGATTCCTGCCCAAAATGCTTCGACGTCATCTTTTGAAGGAGTAACAGCTTTGCCATTCGGTTTTTGAGTCAGATTGCGATAGAATCTCTTTGCGTCTGTTTCAAACAACCGGTTTTGTACACGGAAATCTATCTACGTTTGTACCTTGTTATTCGTTGAGCCCATGCTTGAATTTTTCTCTTTTAGCTTCTCAACTACCATTAGCCTGCTGGTGTCATTTTCAATTTGGTATTTTTGTTCAACATTGAATATTTTTCGTTGAACTTTAGAGGTGTGCGTTAATTTAGAAGATGCCTCAGCTAAGAATGATATTTCACGCCGGGTGTCGGCTATCCGTTTCATAATTCTTTTCATCCATGGAGGTACGGAGCTGTTTACTCTGTTTTGGTGTCGGCCGTCGGTGTTCTTGGCTGGCCCCAAAATTATCTGAGATACTAGATATCCAGTTGCATATATGATGTGATTGATTTCAGTAATATCTAGATCTCTGCGTGGGGTCTCCACCACCTCATTTAAGACAGAATTAACTGTTTCTATCACTCTTTTAGCTTTGGCATTTTCGTATATTCTCCTCAACGGTTCGCGAGATTCAAACGGAAGTTGACTAACTCTTTCTATCTCGCGCCGAAGGAGATTTCGCATCATGTCCTTATCGTGTAATTCATTGCCAGATGAGTTTTCACCACTGACGTGTGTTTCACTGGAAAGCGATGAACCTTCCACGGGATCATCATTTTCAAGTTCTACAGGTTCGTCATGTGGATTGTTCGAGCGAAATACATACTCCGCATTTCTCTCAATGTCAGCAAGTTGTTCTGCTGTGAATTTTCCACTGCTGAGTATGTATCGTCGTTGACTGGCAAGCTTCTTTGAGTCTAGGGTAGGTCTCATATCTGGGTTCCGCTCTCTCCATACCTTGAAAACTTCTATTTCTGAGCCCCATTTTTCGCTTTTGCATAGTAAAAGCACCACATCACCTCCTTTAATTCATCCCGGGTCCATCTCTGACGATGGCTTCGAGCTACTGCCGGCTCTGGGTCCCTGGGACTAACACCCGTGGGATGGCCAGGCGTCGACAAGGTGACATTAGCTCGGTTTCTGAGCAGGTATGGGACATTGGTAGAACAAGGCACGTTAAGATTCATTACATTGCTTGTTCTATCCATTTTGCTCATTGGTTTGAATTGAGGATTCGCAGGACGCAAGTTCGAGTTCACAGATCACACTTAACCCTCGGGTTGTTTCCTGCCATCCGTTACTGCGACCCACAGTGGCCTCGGGGCATCCCCCCGCAGGGCCCAGCAAGGGGTCCCTCCGATCGCCAGTCGGCATTACTAAACCCTACGGGATTATCACTGACTGCTGAAGGCAGCCTCCTTCGCTGGCTAATGCAAGGTTCGGGCCTCCACTCTAATCAGTGGCCTGGTGTGCCAACCCAGTTTCTCTCCTGTACCCTCTATGGGCCGACAACAGGAAGTCCAAAGGTTCATGACCCTTCCCTCTCTACTTACTTCCCACTCTCCTCAAAATGGAGTACTTCTTCGTCTGACCCCTCACCTTCAACCTATTCAGCAAGGGAGGCCCTACCAGTAGCTAGGCTACCACTGACATAGCTTTAAGGCTCATGGGGGTACTCAAGCTCCACCACCAAATCCAAGGTCGTGTACTCCCTAGGTGGAGTTATTATTATTATTATTATTATTATTATTATTATTATTATTATTATTATTATTAGGCCGCGGAACTTCATGCAGTTGCATATTTTTACTGACAGTGCATATGGAAAGAAAATGTATATAACTTTACCTATCACCAAAAATAAAACAAATCTACACTATTTTTATTTTGAATGTATGCAATTTTTTAGTTCAACTGCGTATTTTCTTGTATGCGCTATATTTAAGTCCACATATTCCAGGTTTTATTTATTTATTTACGTCAAAAACAGTTTAAAACTGTGTGTGACGAGCTATGGGGAGAAGTGAAATTATATATTTTCATAATTCTGTAATCTCTATCCTAAACCATATTCTAGTCGAATTTTGAATATAAAAAAGCGTTTTTTAAGTTTTGTTGACAAAATATTCGCTCTTCTATAATAAAATATGTTTTCAAAAGTAAATTAGCTATAAATTTGTGCCCTTAACCCTCATCATGTTCTTCATGAAAGAATAATACTTTTTGCCGCGACATTATGGAAAACCATAATTTGAATAACTATATTTCCCACTAAAATTCAGATGACGTGCACAAATAATGAAGTTACATTTATGTCCAGAAGCAAAACAAGGGACCATCTCAGCATTTGCTCAAAGGATCAGGGACCATCAACCCAGTAGCTGTGGTACAATACTTGTTACAGGTTCTTTAGAATTATACAGTCCAAATGATAATAATTACATTAACTATCATTGTTAAAATTAATGTTACTTTCCTTTTGATGCTCGAATAGTCTCGAATTGTATAGAAACAGTTATGCAGCAGAAAAGATTTTACTTGGGACTTAAACTTTTCTATCGAATTTAATCGTTTAATGTCATTGGAAAAGTGTTGTAGAGCAATGTACATGAATTGTATGTGAATTTTTTGTATTGAGCTGTTGATACTGTCACCTATTGAATATGATAACTACGTCGTGTGTTATTGTACTTACAGTCATCGGCGTTTGCTGAAAATATATTCCCGCTCTTGAGTCATTTTTGACAAAAACTACTGATTCATAAATCAGGAGACAAGGTAATGGTAAAATTCCTAGATTAATAGAGACACAAGAATCACGTGGGTGGGATTTACTTATTATTCGCACAATTCTTTTTTGTAATCTGAAAGTCTGGGAGCTATAAGATGTGTTTCCCCAGAATATTATGCCATATCTCATGCGGGAATGAACATTCGCAAAATATACACAACGAGCAGTATGAAGGCTGTCGGAATTTGAAAGAATTCTGAACGCGTAGCATAATGAACTTTATTTTGTGTTCAATTCATTTAAGTGGGCATTCCATTTGAGGTTTGACTGAATTGATAGACATAACAATTTTTTATTCTTTAACATCAGTCAATGACACACCGTTAATTTTCAATGGAGTACAGAATTGTTTATTTGAAATAGAAAACTGCATTGAAATAGTTTTTTTTCATTTACTATTAATTTGTTATTACGGAACCAATTTGAAAATCTGATATTGTACTATTTACGGTTTCTTTATTGCAAAGAATATTTGTATCATCCGCAAAGAAAACTGTTCTTCCATTTCGAATCGCTAAGAGCATGTCGTTTACGTATTATAGGAAGAGAATAAGCAGTGGCGTAGCATCAGGGGACGCTGAGATGCTGAGCATCCCCGTATATAATATTAATGAAGAACTCTAAATACTGTATTCATAATCTTACAAGTGGTCCGTTGAGCGAAACACGTTTTGAATTAATTTTAATTTGATTTCCTATGATTGAATTCGGCGGGTTGTTGAAGCTGGCCTGTGGTTGCTTGGAAGCTAAAATGCTTCTAGCGTCTGCCGTCAGATTGCGACGAGCAATGACGCATGCGCAGATCACGAGGTTCCCCTCTCCCCTCGTCGCCCCTGGCCCAGAGAAACTCGACTGCTTTACGCTAGCATCTACTGCGGAAAGAAGCTGCTCGTTTGTGCACGAGAGCGCAGCACACTTCAGGCGGTCAGGAAATTATCTCTCTCTCTCTCTCACTCGGGAGTCCCCACTTGGTCATGGGCACAAACTGTAGATATAGTGCCTGTCTACTATTTCTTAATTAATATCCAAGAAATTGAATCATCCTTCAAATAGATTACATATTAGTTTGCACTGCAATGTATAAATTAACGAGTGGTCTCATTGCCATTCGTGTATAAGAATTAAAGCTGAGCCATTGTCTAATTTGATTTCAAGATATCGGCAGTCCTGACTGCTGTGAGGATTTTGTAGGAAGTGCCTACACAGTGGTAAGCAATCGAGATCGTGGAAGTAGTTCCAGTGTATCTGCTATGAATTGCGTTCGCCTGTGAGACGAAGTAGTTGATAATGACATTTTGTGTGTTATTTTGAGCATCCCCAAACGTGCGAGTCACGCTACGCCACTGAGAATAAGGCCTAAAATTGATCCTTGCGGGACTCCCCGTGCAATTGGTAAAGAACCGGAAAGGTGCGTACATAAAGTTCCATCATTCCAGTAAGGTATTTCTACTCTCTGAGATCTGAGTTTTGTGGAGAAGTGGATCGAAGTCAGATCTTTTCGGGTATTTCTCTTTCATCTTAGAAGTGGCTTTATTCTGACAAAGCGGGTATGGACATTGAACCTCATTAGTACCCTTCGCACGGTTTCGGGACTTTCTTGTCAATATCAATTTATATCTGTGGAGTAACTTTTGGTGCATTAATACGAGGGTCCTTCTTTATTATTTTCACAACAAGATTCTCTTCCTGATCACAAAATGTCTTCGGGCATTCTCCTTCGGGTTGCAGTTCAATCGCCTATTCATTGATGTACCATGAGATTATGTCACTCACTGTGCTTTCTTCATTATAGGCATTTTGCAAAATTTGGGCATTATTAACCCTTTGCATGATGGTAAATAACCAGCTGACGCTGCTCAAAGTTGGTGTTCTTTCCTCAACGATTCATTTCGCTTAAATGTTTATGTTCCCACATATCTGGTTCATCAACTGAAAGGTGACCTTGATTTTTTTTATTTTTGGTGATAGTTAAAGTTGTACACATTTCCTTTCCATATGCACAGTCAGTAAAAATATGCAATTGCATGAGGTTCCGCGGTCTAATAATAATAATAATAATAATAATAATAATAATAATAATAATAAATCACAACACACTCGCAAAAAAACACTAAATTAATCATTTGTACATATTAGTGCTTATAATTCGAAATAAAATGCATTTTAAATCAGTAAAATCTAGAGTAAGTAAATATTGTGCATTTTAAGTAAAGATTACCATATGAACCCATTGCAGTCCCATTTTTAAACTTACACTATCTGTTTGGAAACCTATAAGGATTATTTTAGAATTTTTTCAATTTTTTGTGAAGATAAGCATTTTGAAAAAACTCAAAATCAAAATTTTAAATTCAAATTTGAAAATCGTTTTCAACGCAACCCCTATTGAGTTGCATATCATATAAAAGTTCATAAAGAAAGCTGCCAAATGACACCTGTTCCAGCTCTCTATCTTAATTTGATGAGGTTCAACATCAATTTAAAAAGTTTAGAGAACCCGATTTTGTAAAATTTTACATGGCTCCATTTCTCAAACGGGTGGAAATATTTTATTCAAAATGTGTAGTTTTCTTATTCTTCATTAATACTACCTATGTGTCAAATTTCATCTGAATCTAAAATGGTGAGGTAAAATTTTATTATGTGTTGATTTAATATGGAATGACCCGGGAGTTCATTTGAATAATTTTTGTGGGTACATTGTAACAGGTGAAAGAATCAACACGTACTACTTACTTTCTCTATTGTCAATTTTTACTTTCCCTTATACGTACGAATATACAGAGTTATATACGTAGTATAGTGGAAAGTTATGTAATGCTGCGGAAAATCGGTTTCCAGATTTTAACGGAAATTCACGTTTTGGGGTCCCTTGATACCGAAAAAGTGTTATTTTCCAAAACGTCCGTCCGTCAGTCAGTTAGTCTGTGAACCACACTAACGCCTAAACCATAAGTACGATTTCTTCCAAACTGGATATTCGCCGGTCTATCTGGATCCACACGAGGCGCTGCGATTTTGATAAACATTCTTCAAAATTTGGGGGTACTTCACATGAAGCTCCCGGACATTTTCAAACTCAAACAAGATTTTCTCAAAAACCGCTCCAAATTTTTTCCTTGAATTTTCGGTAGAGATAGTGCTAATGTACTCTTTGAGATGACGTAAACGCCATATTGCTCTTTTCTTTTGTTTTTTCAAAAATTACAAAAATGTAATTTTATTTACTTATCTCGCGTCGTTATGTGCGACGATTTGTTCACATTATTACATTTATGAGTACATATGCTTCAAATAATGTCATATAAAGTTTCTTGAAAACAACCGATTTCTGTGAAAACTAGCTCAAAATTTCGCATTTTCAGAAACGCTCAAACGCCATTTTCTTACAAATGGCTCCAAATTTTTTCTTCAAACTTTCAAACGGATAGTGCTAATTGCACTCTTTAATATGACCTAAAGTTGAGCTAAGTTTTTTGTTTCTTCAAAAATTACACAAATGTAATTTTTTGAAGGATCTCTCACTCCGTTAATATGCACATTTCCTGCAATTTGTAAACACTATTGTGTTTGTGAGTTAAAGTGCTTCAAATGACTTCAAATGAAGTTTTTCGAAAACTCAAAAATTTTCTGTGAAAAAGAGCTTCAAATTTTGAATTTACAGTAGCGTTTAAACGCCATTTTCTTAAAAAACGGCTCCAAATTTTTTCAAAGAAAATTGCCATTTAGGAGATGGTTTTACTATTCTTTAATATTCTTAAAAAATATTTCCGTTCTACTCTTAGGAAACCGAAAAATTAAGAAAATGTCAAAAAAATGTACCTTGGGCGGCGATAGATGGAAGGTGGCAAGGGTATGTGGCAAGTCGGAATAGCTAGCCGAGACCAAATGAAATAGAACTCTAATACATGAAAGTCTGTGCCATTCTGTAGCACCACTAGTTTATATTGTTACTGCGTATAGGAAAACACGATTCACAAGCATATGCAGACCTATATATAAGTCCTCAATATAAGTTTCATGGATCGAGAGAACGTAAGTTGGCGTCCGTTGCATCTCTAAAAGACATGCCTTAAAACTAACCTATACATAAAAGCATTCTAATCCTTATATACTTTCGTTAAATAGCAAGTTCATCATTGAATTATAGAGATGAAATAGGTACAATCATTTTACGTGGTGGGGCGTTGTAATAGTATATGTTCGGATGAGAAACAAAAAAATATATTATTCGTCATATTGCATGTTTTATTCTTTTTGATTTTGATGTGAGTGGAATAATCTTGTTGTTTCATCATGAGAGGCACACCAATGCTGTCTTTTCCATATGAGTAATGAAGTAATTGAAGCAATTACATTGAATGGGTAATTACTCATGATTACGTTTAATTACTGATACACATGATTACTTTTAATTACTAGTTACATGGAACAACGTTGAGGCATCCTGCTTACATGCGTGTCTTCCAGCATTGCGAAGACCTTTTGGCTGGTGTCGAAAAAATTGCTACTTAATGAAATGGCTATACTATTCACTGCTAAATGGCAGCCATTTGCGCGTCTGGGTACCTACACAGAATGTGAACAGTGCTAGATGCAAGATATCATTTACTTTTTTCTGTAATGACTCCATATTGCCGCATTTATACTGGAAATAATTGCAGCTCTTCCTTTCTTTGGCTGTGAGCATTTTTAGCAGACAAATTCCGTATGTTTGAAGTGTATGTTGAACTCAGTTTTCAATAATTTTGTAGTTGCAGGTAAACGTTCTTCAGTAAGTAGATTTAGTCAAGAGCTTAAGGACATTTATCCTGAGACCACAGAATTGTATTTCCAAAGCATTCGTAATTTTAATTACCAAAGAAATATTTACAACATAGTCATTCACTCCTTCACTAACTATTGCAGGAAAGACGTTTTTTTAGTAAGAATTTAATTAAAAAAACAAAAAAATTAAATATAAAAATTATTTTTTTAAAGAATAAGGACAATCCCACTTGATGAACAATAAGCAAAACCCGTACCTGGAAACTATTTAATTGGAATTCATACCAATGATACGTACCAGTGATAAAAAGATACGATAACCCCCCACCACATATTTTAGCGGAGAATGTAATGAACTACACATTATGTAATAAAGTATTCAATATATATATATATATATATTGAGACGAAATGGACGAAGTCCAGTCGTCCCGTGATAAATCCGTGCTGTATCCGCACGCCATAAGAGCCCATGCAATTTGAAAACCGCGCGCCGTCGACGTCAGAGAGTGACGCAGGCGACGGCTATTTTCAAGATAAGCGACCGGAACGACGGTTACCAATAAGAGGAAGGCAGATATACCCACACTAGCCATTGGCCGGTGCAGGTCACGCCAGGGGAGGATGGAAAAGGCATCCTGGCAATCTGCATAGGGAAAGAGTCTCGTAAAAATTTACGACGAAGCAAGACGTATGCCAGGAGTATCGTAAGAATTTCTGACGAAGCAAGACGTACGCTAGTACTCTCGTAACAATTTCCGACGGGGCTAGACGTATCCTCGTAAGAAGTTTCCAACGGAACAAGATGTCTGAAAGTGCGCGGGAGTAAGCTACGCGGACCGGATTTCGAGAGAGTTATTCAATGAACTATTAATCGAAGTTAATTCGTGAGGAAGATTCCGGAGAGGACAGGAATTTCGGACTGCGAGACTGGAGTTGTGCCTCACCGGGAAGTTACATAATTCCCGAGGCAGCAAAAGCGTGAAAGCAGACGCCCCACGCCACTGCCTTGTCACCCAGGCTGCCGAAAACTAGTCGCCCGACACCGGAAAGCCTTCGAAGAAACATGAATTGCAAAGACTAACGGCGTCCAAATTCTTTGAATTTACAAGTAATTTGCACGTGGGGGAGAAGAAAGAAGACTGGAGGTGCATCCGAGAAGCTGGTCCGGAACGCGGAATCCTGCGAGGACGAGAGGCGCTACGGGACAACTCGCCGTTTGCATCGCAAGGTCGCCAGCAGCAACGCCGTTACCCTGCAAGCGCGCCGGGAGCCCATCCCTCCGCGCGGCTGCGAAATCGGCGAGGTCATCCACCCCGCCCGTCCCGACTGCTAGTAGGCGAGCTGACGCCCGCCGGAACGCGAGAGAGGGGAGGTTGGTAGAGGTATTTCGTCGCCCTATGAAGAACGAGCGTGAGTACCCGTAAAATCACATACATTGACGCAAAGGTAGAAACTGTTAATAATTCAGGAGAGACTAATACAGACAATTTTGGGTTTGAAATTAGTTTTTTAATTCAAAGTGTTATTGTAAATGTGATTCAATGTGGAAGGCGATGCTTACTGCCACCCAAATCAGAGTAACGATTAATTTTCTAAGGTAGTAGTCAAATAGCTCCAGCTGGAGGCAGGATTTGTAGAATTAATTTGCATGTAATGTGTATAGTCAGCACGCGGCGAAGCGGTGGTTTGCCCGCGGCGAATTGTAAATTGTGTATAGCTTATTTCAGTCAATGAAGGAAATTTCAAAGAACTTGTGAACTGTGTTATCCCTTTGTCACTAACCAATTAGGATTTCCTGGGGGGGGGGGAGAATCCTTGAAAACAATTGATAACCAACCGGCAGGGCCTGGCGACGGAGCGGCGACAGGAGCGCCGCACAGTCCCGGTGACACCCACGCCAGAAACACTTCTCGTGGGGTACAAACGCCCTGACCTGACAAAGGTTGATTAATGCCGGCACGTCGCAAAGACACGACGTGTTCCGTCGCATTAAATGGCGCCCAACGTGGGGCTTGAGAGATAAATTAGCATCAATTAATGATACCCGAATAGAGGAGATTAATATTCGCATCGTTAATAAGGCTTAGGTTGAGGGTTTCCAAATTCCTGTACAAGATTTAGTGTTAGTGATTGTGATAGTTCAAAGAGGGAACACACACAAAGCTGCAAATAAGATCTAATTTAAAAGGAAATGTTGAAAGTAGGGCAATATTTTTGAATGATGTATGGTGTTAATGGTTGCTACAGTGTTACAATTTCTTGCAGTGTACATGTTATGTTTTGTGTTTCATTTTCAGCAGTGTAATAGTTCCTATTTCTATGTGCTTTTGTTATTGTGTGTATAAATTATTCAGTCTGTTGTGAGGGAGGGAATTTCGTTTTCAACAAATATCTCTTTTGTAAAGAATTGCTGTAAACGGGTACTCAACCTCGTAACCTGGCGGATAAATTCATGCAAAGTAGGGGCTTAGTAGGGGCAGAGGCCACTAGCAGTGACGAGGAGGTGGGGCAACGTGAAGTGGAGGGAAGGCCGATCGCAGAACGAACGCCGACCGAATCCGCTCGCGGAACTGAGCCATTGGAATCACCACCAGTCAGTCCAGATGACCCCATGCTAAACCTAATGAGGGCATTATTGGGTAATTTCCATGCAACCCTTACAAATAAAATAGAGAGTATGCAACAACAGAATCACGCAATAGCTGCAGAAATACGACAAGACATTCAACATGTACAAGAAAATGTTCAACATGTACAAGAAAATGTTCAACGCGAAATTCAACAAGTACAAGAAAATATTCAGCAACAAAACCAGGCGCTAGCTACGGAGCTGAAAGAACAACAGAATGCTTTAGCTACGGAGTTGACGACCAAGATAAATATCGTCAATGACAAGGTCGAAGCGATTCAGCGCGCGCAGGAAACCTGGGCGGCCGAATTGAAGAATGAAGTTGACAAGAAGTTGGAAGCACAAGTAAAGAAGTTAGAGGAACAGTCTGAGAAAATCGAAACTGTGCAAAATAAGTGTGAAGAAATGAACACGCGAATCGATTCAATAACAGACTTCGTCGAAACTCGCACAAAACGACATGAAGACAAGGTCGAGCAAGAATTGAAAGGAATTTCAAAGCAGGTAGAAGAAGGAACACAAGAACGTTTTGAAGTGCTAACGAAACTAAACGACTTACAAGCAACGGTAGATACCATGCCTGTCGCCGTAGGTTCGACGCACCCTTTAAACTTGAATGTGCCACCTACTTTGAAATTTTCGGGATCTCCCGAAGAACATCCATATTCGTTCTTAAAGGCACTAGACAGTTTTATGGCTCTTAGTCGCCTGCCGGAGCAATATAAAACTCACTTATTGTACCAGATTTTACAAAAAAACGCGAGAACCTGGTTAGAAACTCTTGAACCGTTTCCTCAAACAATTCAAGAATTTAAAATAAAATTTTTAAATAGATATTGGAGCGAGGAAATTCAACTCAACCACAAGATGACAATCATGAACGCGTACTACAAGCCGACGCTGGGAAGCATGCGCGATTATGCGGCGGGGAAAATTGCTGCACTCAAGTTATGTTCGCCACCTATGGAAGACAAAGAAATTATTTGTTTGTTGACAAGACATTTCCCATATAGCATACAGAACTTGATAAGAAGCATAGCTCCGCGTGACATTGAGGCATTCCAGAGCTTGCTAGGTAACTATGATATTACAGCAGATAATATTATGAAGGGAGGCAAGGTTAGTACGACGATAAATGCCATCAGTACGAGCGTGGGAGTTCAAGAGGCAAAGTCAACCAAACAGAGTGATCAACCAAACAATAAAAAGAATGATCGAGGTACGGAAGAAAATAACTTTCGGAATGAAACGAAAGACCGGACTTCAAAACCAGGAGGGGAGAAGGCTAATAGAACCTATCCACAAAACAAACGCAAGAATAAGGAAGAAGAGAATAATGAAGAATTAGGGGACAAACATCAACATCAGCCATCAACATCGGGAAACTGCCACAGTTCGATGTGAGCGGGAACCCCATGTCGAACAACGTTCAAGCTGAATACAACGTGGTTCCTATAATCTCCGTAGGTGATTCACCGATGGGTGTCGCATGGAATATGGTCACGACGAACGAGTATCCATATCGTTGTCCAGTGATTGAAGTATGCTGCGGCGACGTAATGATGAAGGCGTTAGTGGACACTGGCTCCATGGCCACCATCATGGATGAAGGCGCCTACAATGCATTAAGGGACTCGAATATTGAACTACCTCAATGGCCAATTAAAAGTACGCGAATTACGACTGCAATTGGAAACAAGTCGAGCCCGATTAAAAAACAAATATATGCACCACTAGAGATAGGAGGCAAGGTCTATGACACGCCATGTCTTGTCGTAAGAGGACTCACGTACGCAATAATTTTAGGCATTGATTTTCTCGTGGAGAATGATGTAATTGTAGATACCAGAGCCGCGAAAATTCTGATAGGTCGTGGAAATGCGAGAATTAACACAATAATGAAATTAGATGAAGAAAAGTTGATTGAAAACGAGGATGAAATAGATTTATGTTCATCTGCGACAAATGACTTGGTCAAATCGATTGAAGAAAAAGTTAATTCAGCTTACCTCCTCGACGAAGAACAGAAGGCCAAGCTATCGAAGTTACTCATCGGCGCCAAAAAGGTGTTCGAGAAAAATCGCGAGCCAGTAAAAAATTACGTGTTTCGTATCCAACTAACGGACGAGACACCGTTCAAAGGACGCAGCTACCCTATACCAGTGGCGTACCAAGAAGAAATTTCAAGACAAATTGAAGAAATGTTACAAGAAGGCATAATAAAAAGGGCGACGACAGCATATGTCAATCCAATTGTAATCGTGAGAAAGCAGAACGGCACCTTGCGCCTATGCTTAGACGCGCGTTACTTGAATTCGCTAACGATACCGTACAGGGATGTACCGCCTAAAATTGATGAAATATTGTTACAATTCGCCAATAAGGGGTACTTCTCGTCAACGGACTTCAGCAAAGCATATTATCAAATGAGGTTGCATCCGAAGGATCAGAAATACACGGGATTTGTCTATAAGGGACGGAGCTATGTGTTTCAGCGAGTCCCATTCGGATTGCGCAACAGTGGGGCCGCGCTGGTTCAATGTTTGGACGAAATCATGAACAATGCTGGGTTACGAGACACCACTCTTTACGTCGATGATGTCTTGGTTCATTCGACAGATTTTGAACGTCACCTTGAAGCATTGGGAAAATTATTACCATTATTGATTCAGAATAACCTGGTATTAAATCTTGAAAAATCCCATTTTTGTGTACCACAAATCAAATTTCTTGGATATGAAATCACGAAGAATGGAATTAAAATGGGATTGGATAGAATTAAAGAATTGAAGCCATACCCCGACCGAAGAATACTAGGCAACTAAAGAGAGTTTTAGGAGTTTGCAATTATTTTAGCAGGTTTTGCTATAATTACGCTCTAACGATGGCTCCATTATATCGATTGTTGCGAAAAGATCAGAAATGGGAATGGACAGAACTTCAACAGAAGGCGTTCGACGATCTCAAGCACATATTTTTACAAACATGTACGATTTCGCATCCGGATTTCACACAGCCAATGTACCTACAAACAGATAGTAGTGATTTGGGTGTGGGAGCCATGTTGTACCAAGTCATTGATGGGGAAACGAAAAATCATCAATCTGGTCAGCACTGCCTTAAAAGGACCGCAGGTTCGTTTTACGACATCGGAGAAAGAAGCCTACGCCGTTGTTTGGGCCCTTACAAAACTAAAGAACTACTTAATGGGGAGGAGTTTTGTCATCAAAACCGATCACAAAGCCCTGATCTTTTTAAATCGTTGCAATTGGCAAAACGATAGACTGATGAGGTGGTCACTGTGGCTGCAACAATTTGACTTTCGAATCGAGTATGTCGAGGGGAAGAAAAATGTATTACCTGACTTACTCAGTCGTCGGTTCCCAGCCCCGGAGACAAACATCACCCATAAAGGCGTCGAACAAGTCAATGCAATCGATCTAAAAATTCCTCAAAGTTTTTTTATGGGATTGGTCCACATTGGCGGACCTTCAAAATCACGACGACGAAATTAGTAAAGTCAAGCGTGTACTTGAGGGAAGAGGGCAACCGGAAAACGAAGAGGTCGCTGCGAAACTGCAAGAGAGATCCCGGGAGGTGGAGATTGACCAATGACATGGTGCTGATTCGAATGGACACCGCTCCTATTACCTACAAGATCTGGATCCCAAAGCGCACGCGGAGGAACTCATTAACTATGTCCACGCTCAAGCCGCACATTACGGGTCCGCAAAAATTAAGAGTATTATAAGCGAACTATGTTACTGGAAAAACATGGATAGAGATGTGAAACGAGTAATCAAGTCGTGCGAGACATGCATGAGGACAAAGTTTCCGAATCGATCGTACGCGGGTACAATGACACCGATCATCCCCGAAGGGAAAAATGATATCATTGCAGTCGATTTGTACGGGCCATTGCCAAAATCGAGGCGCGGGAACAAATATATCATGGTCATCATCGACTTGTTTACAAAGTTCACGCAAGTGTACCCCATTAACAAGATCACCACTAACC